>CM074136.1:1722537-1938155 GCA_037178625.1 Skeletonema tropicum
TCGTAGTACGACGGAAGAAGAAGAGACGACGGCGCTTCCAGCCATGCCCAAACGAAAACGCTCCAAGGTCTCCTTCTCTGAAGAAGTCATCTCCAAAGATGGCAACGGCAACGGAAACAAAATTCTCGTCGAAGAAGAGCACGGCGTCTTTTTATCACTGCTGGGCCAGAAACGAGTTGTGTCCAGCACGGAAAGCAGCGATGACGAAAAGGGTTCAGTTGAAGTTGCTGACAGAATTGCAACAATCTCATTCGGAGACGATGATGACCTCCTGAAACAGAAATTGGCGTACAGTGAGAAGCAAGATGGAAACATCATTCAATCTACCAAAAGTGCCGCCTCTACAGAAACGAAACAAGGAAACTTGCGTACTGAATATGACAACTTGGTTGTAAAAATTGGTCTGTTGAAGATTGGACATCGCTATCGAATGATTGTCCCTATACCCAAACATTGGGAACAAGGCGTTGGACATGATCGTGAACAACAAGAAGAGAAGCATACACATCACAGTGATGAGGTGAAAATAATTGAAGATTCCCTAGATGATGACTTGAGAAGTGAAATCGAAACAGAATATTCAAACTCTGCCGATGATGGTTCATCTAGCACTCCATCGACAGCATTATGTCATCACTATTTGAACATTACTCTATCGGCAAAACGGAGGGGACCCTATCGAGGCAGAATTGTCTTGGAGTTGACCCGACATCCTATTGATACATCTTCTAGTGAAACAAAGCAAAAGTGCATCATGTCTGTACAAGTGGATGCTACCATAATGGGACAAGATATGGGAACACCGAAACTTCGAAATGGTGTCACTTGCTTGGGTAAGATTGTTGGATATGATTCTGACGATGAGACAGAGTGGCAAGGGTTCGACTGAATGTGTTAAAAGTGAAGTGATAAAAGAAGCAGCCCTTGTTTCTCACACTATTATTGTTCATGGAAGATGACGTTAGGTTACTGGATTATGCAATACTATGGCACAAGACTGAGATGCAGAAGTACCATAACCTCGAAAGCACAACTTTTTCAGACTTCTTTGCTTCGAAATTCACAATGAATCACTGCATCCGTTGCAAGAACGTTGGAGGCAAAGCCACCTGGATAATTTTAATCCAAACTTTTTGTGTCATCATAGAGGTAGGACGGGCCAATATGTCCACATTGCCTTTAAAGTATCTGCGCATTCTGGCTTCTTCTTTGTCGGTGACTTCATACCAATTGAAGAACCCAATCAATGTGACACCATTGGTGTAGTGGATGTGAATACCATGTGGAAGTTCTGCTCCTTCTGGAAATAGCCTGTAGCCTTGTTTGATTAGGTCGATTTGCAGGCCGTTGACACGAACGATCAGGTGCCAGAACAAATCTACGCGAACCTTCATGGCCATCTTCATGACATACCTATTAGACTTTTCATCCCAGAACGCATCCTGAAAAGGCATACTCAGAGTTCTTACATTCCTGAGCCCTACTGAAAAGCTAATATCGACACTTGCCTGATAACACTTCGAGCACAGTGGATGCTGCGTACACAATCCGCACAAACTCCTCATCGTAGAGAAAATGGTTGGGCATTCTTTGCCACCAATAGGCCAGATTTCCAAAATTCTCCTTTCCTGTGATCGAGATTTAGGCCGAAAGCAAGCTGAGACTGGACACAGAGTACTAAGGACACTCGCTCGCTAAATGATCAGAGGTGATAAGATGCAGTCTTCTCTATGTATATCTCCATCCTCTCTTGAGCACCGCGTAAGGAAGAGGCCTCTTCATTATATGGAGTAGATATCCTTTAAGCCAAGTAGACACAAAACAAATATATTATTAACATCAACTGTTGGAACTAAATAGATTTAGTGCGGTATGCTTATGATACCAACTGGTATTCAGCATTCAATCGACTTGATCGTTGGAACAAAACAAAAAACACGGAACTGATGGGATGTTTCAACACGAGCTACTTCGTATAAATCTTCTTCTTTTCGATTGTTTTCACCAAAAGTTTGCCTCCCCCTTTCACACTGCCATCGTCCAAGTCGTAGTAGCAGCAACGCCTCGCAGAACCAGGAGACGCGAAGTTACCATCATCTGCAATTTAATGGGATGAGGTTTGCGGTAAGGTTAGGTTGCGGTAAAATTAGATTTGTGTAGGCAACAGCAGAACGTAAAACACACACAGCAAACGATCAAAAAGAGGGCATAGAACTTACTATCTCCAATAATTTCTTTCACTTCCGCCACGCATCTATACCCTCGATGGTAAATCCCACCAAGAACATAGTGATAAAACTTGTATCCTACAGGAAATGGTACCTCGGAGACATCATTGCTACCGCCGCTGCAATTGGCATGTATTGTCTCGGGTAAAGAGATAGGTTGCGCAGAAGAATCTCCCGCCTGACGAGAGGTGCTACTCGCAGTGAAAAGATCATGTTTCAGCTTGCGACGGGAATTACGTGCCGGTAGCTTTTTCGCCAATGCATTTTCCTCCACTTGCACAGCATCTCCTGAGTCATACTCTACCCAAACATAGCCTGCGCGGAGAGGAGTGCCATCGGTGTAACCTTCCAACTCATACACTGGGAAGTTTCCGTACCAGTACGGTGAATGATTCTTCCTCTTCTTGCCTCTCCGACGGCGAGGTGTTGCAGAAGGCAATTCCTGAACATTTCTCGGCGAAGAAGCAGTAGCTTCTTGCAAGCGACGAGGAGCTGCAGCACCGACAGGATCTTCGGCACTGTCTCGGTGATGGATGACATTAAAATCTGGCGGAGAGGCAAATTCGGCTTCTTCATCATGTGCCGGCTCTTCAACAGAGTTCCTCACTACTCCGAGGAAGGGGGCAGTATCAGGAGGGGCAGTGGCGATGGCCGAATCACCAGTTTTTTCTTCAGCGACAGTAACAATTGCACCGTGAGCTTCTTGATCTTGACGTCGATGGATAACAACATTCGTCACTGGAGGAGTGGCTGCAACTTCGTTCAAGGTGGGAGCGATGAAACCTGGCACTTGGGTCGATCCTTCCTCAGCTTTCGTCGCCTCATCAAAAGAATTGTCAACTACTCGAGGACGACTTTCTGCCACAGTTACTGCGACACTCTCTTCGGGAGGTGGTTGAGAAAGCTCTTCTGGACTATCGGTGTCAGTGGATCCCTCGACGGTTCTGGACAAGATCCCTCCGTTGCCCTGAGCCTCAACACCAGTGGGAGACTCGAGGGAACCTTTATCAGAAGCATCCTGAGCCGCAGGTGCAGCAACTGTCGGAGCAGATTCTTCAGGGGGTGAATGGGCCACAGACTCCCGTGGATCTGCTGTCGCAGCATTCTCTACAGAGGTAGGCTTGCGGGGTGACCGACGGGGCGGCCCATCCGATGTATTCTTTCTCTTCTTCTCCCTCCGTTTCTTCGAAGTAACACTGGAAGTGCCAGCGGTTCTGGACAAGATCCCTCCGTTGCCTTGAGCCTCAATGCCAGTGGAAGACTGAAGACCAAGGCTCTTCAAGCGTTCATTATTTCTCGCAATATTATCTAGGCGTTGTTGTTCATATGATGAGAGGGAAACTTCATCGGAAGCATCCGGAGCCGCAGGTGCAGCAGCTGTAGGAGCAGATTCTTCAGGGGGTGAATGGGCTACAAACTCTCGTGGATCCGCTGTAGCAGTATTCTCTGCAGAAGTAGGCTTAGCGGCTGGTTTCCTTTGATCAACAGGGACCTTGCATTTTTCCCACCATTCCTCCATTTCTCGTTCGTAGCGTTCCTTGTCTAGCTTGTAGACACCGCCGTAACGTTCCTCCCTCTCTTTCTCGTCCATTTCCTTCCATGACAATGAAGCAACTCGAAACAAGTCTTTTTGTGAGTCAGAATCTTTCAATCTCAACCGTTCATCCCTAACATGAATATTGTAATAACTCCAATTCTTTCTGGGCTTGCCAGCTTTTTTCTCTTCTTTGACCTTCTCCCTTCTCGCCTCCTTTTTTGTTTCCTTCTTGATTGCCTTCAAGGTAATTTTCCTTTCTTCATCTACTGCTGCTTGGATAGTTTCCCTAACTTTCCTACTTAACTCCGTTATCTCCTCTTCCCTCTTCAACGACAACTCCATCAACTCCTCCTCCCTCTTCCTATTTAACTCAACCAACTCTTCCTCCCTCTCCTTCGACTCCTCCTCCCTCTTCTTAAACTCTTCTCTCATCTTCTCCACCTCGGATAGCGTTTTCTGTGCCGTTTCGTCGGATTTTTGCGCTCGTTCGTCAGATTTGTGCAACTGAAGAACTACGGCCTTCATTTGAGCTCGAGTTTCTGCTTGTGCAGCCTGATGCTCTTTGGCCAATTGTGCTTGGGCCATCATTGTCACATGATGGTCTTTGGCCAATTGTGCTTGGGCCATCATTGTCATGTGGATTTGATCATAAACCTTTGATCGCTCTTCTTGTTCACGGAACAGCACATCTAGAATGGAAGAATGAGAAGAATTGTTGACAACAGGCTGGGGGAGCTGCGTAAATTCTGGGGCAGCAGCAGCCTGACGAGCTTGGGCAGAGACAGTATCACGTGAGGTGCTGATAGCAAAACGCTGCTCTTCCTCACTATCCTGCAAGTTCTCTTGGGAGGGTGAAACATCATCATGTTCAGTTTGCTGCTCGCGTGGCGAAGTTGTACCATCGTGCACTCTGTTGCCTCTGTTAGTACTACTCATCTGCATTGTCTGGCTACTTTCAGCGGTAGCAACGCCAGCAGATACGTCTTTTTCCTCTATCAGACCCAAAGTAGGCGCCATGATTTTGGAAATTCATGTCCCCAACCCACTTGCTGTGCTTTCTGGTTCCAAAATTTCGGCTCAACGGAATGGTTTGGCGCCTTTAGATTGCCATGCGTTGGAGGATTGATCGTGGCAAAAACAGAATTTCTCCAAAGAGATAGTGTTCAATATCCTCAGGTCCTATGTCCGTCCCTTCCTTTTGGCGATTCATCACTAATGTCCTGCCCTGGAGCTGCGCCGACGTACTCAACTTATACGGTGTTGTTTGTATCGATCTCTTTTGAAAGCACTGTCCCCTCTAAGGCATCTTCAAGTTCAGTAAAAAGTCTTGCTTCCTCAAAAAGATGTCAGATGAAAGTAATAAAAAGTGCACGGCAGCAATGTCTACCAAGAGTGTTCTCTTCAAAAAAATTGACCTCGATTCCGATGATGAGAGACCAAAAAGAGGAGTGAGATCGGTGAAAGCTTCACGCCATGTTGGGCAGAGGACGAAAGAAGTTGCAAATGAATTTCCGCCTGGCATTGTACAAGTTGTCAGAACAGCACTATTTCAACAGACGGAGACAGTGCTAAGTCCTAATCTTGTACGAAATCTTTGTGCTCAGAACTTGATGCCTCCAGAAAGTATTGCTCGGGATCTACTGGATGTAATGAAGAACTTTCATTACACAAATCCGAATAAAACTCGCCATGCTCATTTGTACGCATCTGACCTGGTGAAAAAGTCCGCCCGTCTAGTGAGACGAAATGGCAAGGCAATTTTCGGCCCTTCATCTTGGGACGATGTTGAGGTGCTGTTATCTCAGTCAACGGATCGGGCAGTGGCTACCTCTGGTATTCGCTTAACACATGAACTCCAAACGGCAGCTTGTGGGGCGAACTTGCTCTCTCTAATGCTGAAAACCGAATTGCTTGACTACAACCTGTCGTCGACCGAGTTTGAATTCAACGAGGAATCATTAATAGCCAAGCCAACAGTTGCAGTGATGAAGAAGCAAGGTTTGCGCGACGTTTTGAAAACAGTTACTAGGCATACAACAAAATGCCTTCTTCGCCATGCAAAGTATTTGTTGGATACCGATGTCTACAGCCAACCTTCGGGCCATTATTACCATACTGCATGTTGTGCGTCGGAAGCACAGACATGCCTCGATAATCTGGGATCAGTAATATGCTACACTGCTTGGCTTTATTGCGCCGAGGAAAAAGTCTCCATCGAACATCAAACTCCTGCCTTCGTAATTAGGAATGCATTCTTAGATGAGCTCTCGCTATGTGATGACACTTTGCCGAAAATAATGAACAGGAAGAAGAAGAAGATGTTCATCACTAAATTGAAACTTCGCTTCCTTTTATGTATTCGTGAACAATTTGCTTATCCGTTGGAGGAAATGGTGGGTAGTTTAATTGAACTTGAAGTCGAATTAGATAGGTCTCATGAGAAAGTTGCGAGGCAGGAGAGCGACGAAGAGCCCGAAGTGATCAATGTTGATGGCGGTAGTGAGGACAAAACCCTACTCGCAAGAAAAAGCATCACACCTGTAATGGTTCAGATGCAAGACGAGCTTGTAGAGGCATATGAGCTCGAGAAGAAGGGTAGCAGCGTGATATGGGTTGAATATGTAAGTGATGGTAGATGCGAACCTGTATCAAGCGACAGGATTGTTCGAGGGCGCAAACGGAAGCCTACACCAAATCACAGAAAACTCAATCCTCGATCCTCAAGTAGACCAACCAACAAAAAACTTCTTTCCCGGGGCAAGTCTTGCCGCTTTCTCACTGGGGATAAGATTACCCCACTTGAAAAAAGCATCATTCGAGAAGATTTAAGCCAAATGGAGACTTACGAAAAGGCATGCAAACGATTTTGCATAGAATCATTTATTTCTCGCAAGGCTGTTGGCTCCATCAGTACACGCCAACTCGCAAGAAATTGCAGTGAACCTATAATGATTCGGAGGCAAAACGAGCTTGTCGAGGCGTATGAGCTCGAGGGAAGAGATACCAGTTTGTTGAAGTTAAAGCCGTCTTCTCCGTCTGGAGACGATTCTGTCTCAGACGATGCTCTTTCAGCAACGTTGCGTCGTTCAGTCCAGGTGAAGGTCAAAGTTGGGTATAATTCTGTCTCAGACGATGTTCTTTTCGCCACTTTGCTTCGCACAGTCCAAGCGAAGGTCAAAGTTGGATGTAATTCTGTCTCAGACTTTAATAGTTCCGAGCCTGTAGGCGAAATTATCAACAACGCGATTGCATCAACATCCGCATTCACTCCAAGCCTCCTCGAAAGGCAGAACTCAAAAATTGATATACCTGGTGAAGACAATCTGACTCAATACGAAGTGAGAGCGGAAACTGCACGTCCCGAAGCCCCCGCCACTCACAGGTTGCAAGTTCCTACGATGTTCGCTGCATCTAAAGATGCCCCCTCAAAACAGTTGACGCCTCAAGAAATCCAGACCTTTTCAACCGATTCTGGTGATCTCGCCAGGCATGAAGTGTCATGTCCCACCAAGATTCAGATGCTGCAGTCCCTCCAACAAGAGCCGCGAAATGAGTTGCAACACTGTCAGCTTGAGGAAGAGTTCCAGCTGCAAGGGCAGGAAGAGTTCCAGTTGCAAGGGCTACAACCTACCCAAGAAGTGCAGGTTTCCCGTACCGATCTAGGCCTTGATTTGACTTCGCAGCATGATGGCGCCGATGCCTCTCCATACGCATACTATGATGTACATTTGCCGAAGATAATCTTAGAATCTCAAGTCAAGAATGGATTCTGCCAGCTTACCCTTCAGCGAAGCGTTGACTCTTCTGATCTTAAGAGTCTTTCTCATTGCAGCATGATATTAACCAGAGAGCTTGATAATCTGCTGCAAATATCGTCGGACGTATGCAACCGCATGACAACACACCAAGGCAGCCACTGGAAAGGATCCCATATACTGAAAACTTTGCAGAGCCTACAGATACAAACGAACCAAAACATTGCCGATGTTGAACGTTTGATAGATGATTTGCAAAGCCGGATAACATTGGCGCCGGCATTTGCACCACAAGCACACCAATGGCAGCAACCTCAGAATCAAGAGCAGCTACTTGGTACTATCCAGGTCGATCCGAATCATTATGAGGGGGCACCGCACCCTCCTCCGATTTCATGGACCCCGAATCATTCTTCTAGGGGAATCGTAACACTAGAGGCACCGCAGTGGCAGCAACCACAGAATCAAGAGCAGTCACTTGGCACTCCCTTGGTCGATCCAACTCATCATGACGGGACACCATACCCTACTTCGACATCTTGGACCCCAAATCATTCCAGGACGACTGCACCACAAGATGCACATCAATGGCAGCAACCACAGAATCAAGAGCAGTTACTTGGTACTCTCCAGGTCGATCCGATTCATTATGAGGGGGCACCACCTCCTTCAACAGCATGGGTCCCAAATCATTCTAGGACAATTGCACCACAAGAGCCACAGCAATGGCAGCAACCACATAATCAAGAGCAGCTACTTGGCACTCCCTCGGTCGATCCGACTCATTATGACAGGGCACCATACCCTCCTTCGAAATCTTGGACCCCGTATCATTCTAGGGCAATTGCACCACAAGAGCCACGACGATTGCAGCCTATAATCGCAATGAAATCTCAGACAAATGAAATTCTGAAAGTTGAACCTGTGCAGCTCAGAGAGGTCAATGCTTCTATGAGTCGTTTCTGCAGCAGCACAGAGCAATTGCAGGCGTGGGACCGTGCAAATGGGTTGTCCGCGTCTCTTTGTATCGCAATGGTAAATAGCAGCAAATCGAGGAAGCAATTGTCGAAAGTAACTGGTCTGGCGTTAGATGAAACGCGAATGAGGATCGATGATTCTAGGACCACGGGATAGTGCCATCGTTGCCCGAAGGTGGAAGGCCCCCTTCTCATTGATACGGCGTGCCGTCAACTCGATCATCCTCGATCTCGATTGTAACTAAATTAAATGTGTTTCTTTTTGTGATTTTATTGAAGTGTAGCTGACGAATCGCTTTCTGCTCCCCCTTCCCCAACGCTGTTTCACTTCCTTATTCATCATTCCATCGCTGCAGAAGCCAATAATACTAATATTGACAAAGAAATATAATATGAGCGAGGCTATTTTGGGGTATCAGAATTATATTTCGTTTTCGTCGTCCGCTGAGGCAGAGACATTATTGTTACTACTCTTCCCCAATGCGATGACCATTGTGGCACGCAGCAGTTTCGTCTTCTTCATGGGTGTTATTACTCTGACGACGATCAGTGCATTCTATCTCTGTGGCCGGCGTGACGGTCATGATGTTTGCTGTGCCTGCTGCGGTCTATGCGGTTCTGTTTTCAGTGCCAGAAAAAATCCTTCAACATTCCACCATCAACGCTCGCTCACATCGCCCTGCCTGCTCAACCATGACAACGACACCACCGTCCCACATCAAACCCCCAGTCTAGGCATTTACCCGTCGTCAGAAGACGTAATAGATATAAATGCGCCTCAATGAGATGAAGCGTGAAACATTGCAGGCCCAAACGCTGATGTTGACATCTTGCTTTCATGCATGACTTTGGACATCATCTATTGTTCCACAAACAATCAACTGATGTTATGAGCTGGTCTGCGCCAACACAATAAGACATCTGCAGCCCGATCGGTCAGCAAGAATTAGGAGCATTCATCCAGTTATGAGTTCGTTTTTGGCCTGTGGAATTTGTTCTGTATGTTAGGAGCAAAGTTTAATGATGCAAATGATTAGTGAACATAAAAAAACTTAGCTGACTTCATTTGAGAGGCATCAATGATGATGATTATTGCAAACGACGTTGAGAATTCCATGCAGCTGCAGAGAAATGCCGAAGTATCTGACTGTCGAGATCAACCGTAAATTGTTTCGCTATTTGCCTGAACTTTACTACTCACTCAAACCAAATGGTAGTTTCCGGTGTGATCCGATCTAGAGCATGGCTCAGGTCCAGATCTTGTACTCAATTGGATGGGGGCTAACTATCCATTGACAATGGTGGATTCTGTACCAGATTCTTGAGTTAAGGGATCTCGAGGTTGCTTCCCTCGGAGACGAGGAGGGATTTATTGCGTTCTGCGGACCAACACATCATTCATCAACGTCCTTCAATTTCAAAAGCTATCAGAATGTTGCAGTCTCATCAAAGATATATGCGATTTCATTGAGCTATCAGGCTGCGCAGCTGAAGTTGTCAGCGTCATTGGAAAAAAGGACTGTGCATCTGAGTGGTGGCCAAGTCATCAACTTGGGACACATGCGATGCAGTTGAGTATGAAACTGTGCAGCTGAAGTTTCCAGTGCTGTTGGAAATTATGGATTGGGCACATGAGTGATGGCTACATCTTTATCGTGGGACCCTCGATGGAATTCCTGAGGAAGAGGGGGGCACGGAGGGAGGTTTGCATCGACACTGCGGGCTTGGCTCTTTGTCATGATCCAGTTCTTCTTCTCTGGTGTAGAGTCAAATGTTGTGGGATCATCACCGTCATCTTTTACCACCGCTTACGTTACACTTTCCCTGGTCTTCCCTGGATATTAGTCTTGTCGCTGATGATTGCTGCATGATTGCTTTCTGCACATGATTGGATTTTATGATTGATTTCTGTACAGAATGAAGTTACAAAGAATGGCTTGAAATGCAGACACTCACTGATCCGATCATGCTATTCGAGTAGCTCTTGCCTGACGATAGTTTGGGCTCTGTGCAAATTCCCTGATGAACTGAGAGTCAATGGTTCAGTTGGAGAGAAGATATTTGTGAATTAAGTATGACGATATTTCGGGAGGGAAAAGAAGTCTCGTCTGCCAACGCTTTATGTACTCTAGCAGCGAGCTGGGCAAATCCACAACACAAAGTGCCTGACAGCGTTTAGAGAATTTATTGTTAGCAGCAATTTGACTCCTCCTAACATTGGTGATTCCGAACATTCTTTCATGGGTTGTCCTGCCGAACAATCTGGATGCTGTCCTAATCTTTCCTATTGGTCCGATCTCTCCAACGCATCATCAAAGACCGTTCAACTTCCGTCGATGCTGTCAGAATTTTGCAGTTCCATTCAAAGAGACAGAAAACAGGCGTTCACTTTGATGGTCCATAATGCATTTCAATCAATCATGGCCCCTACGTTGAAGTGTACGGAGGAATCTAGTCAGCACAGGAACCCTCGAGCATTGGAAATGAATTCTTCAAGAAGCAACAGAGAACCTCGCCATAATTCAGTCACCGTCCCTGCCAATGTTCAAACTCAACGCGGAGATGGTAGTGCCACACCCACAACACATGAGGTCGGTACAGAATTTATGACTGCTGATGTTCAACAGCATGAGAATCAGGCTAATAACCGAAGTTGGTGGTCTCATGTTGTGTCTTCAGTTTGGAGAGTGGTTCGTTCCATACAACTTCCACAGATTGCCGATAACCGACCGCAGCAGTACGAAGGCCTTCTGGATCATATCAAGGCGATGCAGGATCAGCTCTTTGAATTGAAGACAAGGGAGGAGCAATTTAATGCGACAGTTGCAGAGACGGTCCAAGAGGCAATCGGTCAAGCACTCAGAAATGAGCTCCCAAAGAGTATCAAAAAGGAATTGAAAAGGAATCAGGTCAAAGAAGAAAGAGCAGCAGGTAAGCCCAGGCAGAAACTGAAGAATCTGTACAATGTTCATGTAAGTGAAGAATGCAAGAGATTGAAAGCATCAGGTTTGAGCGAAGCTAAGCTATGGTTTAAAGAAGGAAGCTTCAAAGACTTGGAAGATGATGTCTGTTGAAGAAAGGTCGAGGCGCTATGGGGGTTTGTTCACTCAAAGCAACGAACGTTTTGAGCGAGAAATGGAAAGTTGGAGAGAGAGCCGCGGGTACCCTTTTGAAGATAGAAAACCTGCTGCCAAGCCTACACCTGAAGAACTTGCCGCTACTCAAGAACCTCCTCAATCAGCCCCTGAAGAATCTGCTCCTACAGCTGCTGCATCTGATCCTTCCGATGGAGTTTCCCTTTCATCATATGAGCAATACCGCCTAGATAATATTGCGAGAAATAATCAACACATGAGGAGCCTTGGTCTTCTGTCTTCTACTGGTGTTGATGCACAGGGGAGAGGATTAGGAGGCTTCTTGTCCAGAAGCGCTGGACCGAAGAAACGAAGGGGGAAGAAGAGAAAGAATACATCGGATGCGCCGCCCCGTCGGTCACCCCGCAAGAATCGTCTTGACAACGATTGTTTGTAGTGTCCCGTTGAGTGCTGATTTATTCGGAGTGATGTTTGCATGCTAGATATGATTGCATGACAGAGGTATAGGGTGGAGTGGATGGAGAATGTGAGTAAAATTTGGTGTTAATCTTCCTCTTCATTTCTCTTTTCTATCAGTTCTAACTCGTCAATTATCTGGTAATCGCAAAAGGGAACTTCTTTTGAGGACAACCCAAGAGGCCTGGATGTATCGACCATTCTACTTTTTGCTGTTATCTTTCGTGCCTGTGCCTGAGAGAATGAGTCGAGGGACAAGATATGTTAGCTTAAGTAGATAGTAGCACAACCATGGTAAACGTACACAACTGTTCAAGTAGTCTGTTTGTCTTTACTTATAATTTAAGAATAACACCTAGGTGTGATGTCAGTCAAGATTACATACTAATATTTTACTAAGAGACTACACATTCATGGTCGCAAGGATAGGATTTCAAGAAGCAAACCATGACTAACCGCCTTTATACCCTCACCCTTCGAAATCACATCAAAGTTTGCAACTATATATTCCATCGCAATCTCCTTGATTATATGACAGTGTGCCTCATGCGCTTCCTGAAGCAGAAATGTTGCATTTTCTGCCCCAATGCTTCGTCGGACAATGACACAACACATATCCCGCAGCGATGAAATTTGGTATAAGTCTGATGCAATGTAGAGCTCCACTGCATGATCGAGATCAATCTTGACCGAGTCGGTGTAAAGATATTCCAAGATCAGCAAGAACACTGCACGGGAAATGGTGGGAATGGGAATCTCCACTCCAGCCTCACTCTCTCTCATTCCACTTCGGAACATGGCCGCAAAATGATCACATCGTTTGGCTAATACGGCTCGTAGGGCATAGATTGGTTGCCCTTCCACAATGAAGGTTACATCTGAATATTCTTCATCATTGACCATCTCCTTCATATCATGAAGATAGCCGGCACTAACAGGAACCATTGTTCCAGGTGCACGACGTCGTGACCCTCCATCCGCAATCGATTGGGGCTCTACAAGGGCCGCAGTGTGTTCATTGTAAGATGCTACCCGAACAACCAAGTGTCCAACCAATCGTTCTACCAATTGTGGAGTAGATACCTTCTTTCCATTTCCGTGTCCCAGCTTGCCATGGTCACCATTTCCCCACGTAAAGACTTCACCATTCGTAGTAAGAGCGACAGAATGACTCCATCCACACGTGATTTGCTGAAGTACAACCCCATCCAGTGCCTGGACAAGAGTAGGCTTAACTTTGTTGACTTTGTCGCCATGCCCAAGTTGTCCGTGCTCTCCTCCTCCAAATGTGTACATCTTCCCGTCCTCTGTAACGACGGCGCTGTGAAATCCACCACAAGCAATTTGTTTGGGTCGCTTCCCAAGTAATGTTTCAATCAGACGAGGTGAGTGACAGTTGCGTTCTGCGCCGTGACCAAGTCGTCCGAATTTACCCTGTTGTTGAAATCAAACAATTCGTTGAGGGAACAGAAATGAAGGTTAAGCAAGGGTACCTTTCCATCAATTTATTTTTCAATAGAGAGAGAGAGACATTTCGTTACATACCTCTCCCCAAGTAAAGCACTCGCCCTGATCAGTCAAACAACCAGTATGAAACCCACAAGCACTCAATTGAACAACTTTCTTTCCACTTAATCTCTCCAACAACTTGGGCGTGTACTGATGTCCTTCTGTATCACCGTGGCCGGCCACACCATTCTCTTTATCTCCCCCTGAGTAGCATTGAAGAAACAGCAAAACATACACATAAGTCCAATGAACTTCAAGAAAAGTTTCCATAACAAACAATCAAGCACAGCACTCCCTCCAAACTACATACTTACAAGTATACAAACATCCCTTATTGGTAACAACCGCCGTATGCCGTGACCCACACGCAATATCAATCACACTCAACCCCACAAGCGCCTCCACCCTCCTCGGGGTGGAATGTCCACTCTCACTCCCATGACCCAACTTTCCATACATCCCGCCACCCCACGTGTACAAATCTCCATTGGAGGAGACAGCGGCGGTATGATAACTCCCACAGGTAACATGAGTGATGATTTGTCCGGTGAGGGAATGGGTTAGGCGGGGAACGTACTTCCACCCATTGTCACCGTGACCTAATCGTCCATCATCACCTCTTCCCCAGGTGTATACTTCGCCTTCACCGGTGAGGACGACGGTATGTCCGGATCCACAGGCAATTTGTTTGACACCCACACCACGCAATGCATCGACGTAGGTGGGTTCATCCTGATCGGACGTATCACCAATACCCAATTGACCATCTTCCCCTCGTCCCCAGGAGTAGACGGTAAGTTCTCCAGGATAGGTTATAGAAGAGTATTGGGAATAGTGTATGTTGTTGTGAGACATGTCCATGTGGTGGTTCATCATCATGTGATTGTTGTGGGACATTTCGGATGCTGCGGCTTGAGAGGATGGTGCTCCGGCGGAACTACTGTAATAATTCTCATTATTGTTGTGTTGCTGTCGATGATGATAGAGATTATTGTTGTTTGGGTTGTTGTGAAAGTGAACATTATTATCGTGAACATTATCGTGAATGTTGTTGTTCGGGTTGTTGTTGTTGTTGTTTTGCATAATTACATCTTGAGAACTTGTACCACTTCCCGTACTCGTGGGTCCCTGTTGTTGTTGTTGCATCATCATCATCATTCTTCCGTTACTATCTCCACTGCCATTCGATGCGGCAACATTATTACTACTATTATTGGCAAATGAGGCAGCCGCTGCAGCAAATCGAGCAGTGGATCGTGACGAACCAGAGGAGGAAATTCCAGCGCTGCCAGTATTGTTGTCGTTCATGTTGACATCTCCAGCAGCAGCAGCGACGTTGTTATCATAATTGATAGTATTGTTCATGGAGTGCTGCATCGCGTGAAGATTGTGGGTGGGATGAGATGCTGCCGTGCCTTGATGATGGAGATGATGATGTGCCGCCGCTCCGGCAGCCGATGCAATGTTATTGTTGCTTGCACCACCACCACCACCATTGCTGCTGCCCCTGCGAGAGGAGGAAGACTCGCGCATCGATTCACCGCCGCGAGTGCTGCTGCTGCGGATTTCGTCGTCGGGGGACGAGCCTTGGCCGCTCATATTGTTGCTTGGTAATGTTGTGTTGTGGTCGTGCGGGTTTTATGAAAAAAGAGATGTCGTTCGCTGTTTACGATTTCAATTCAGTCGACAGTCGCGAGGCGCTTTCGCCTGATTTGTGTGTGTTGACGCAGTATGAGAATGTCACTCGTGACTCGCGATGATGCCTCAAAAACTCGCTCAATCAATCTGCAGACTTCTGACCTCAGCTCAGACAACACAAGCACAAGCACATGCATTCATTCTAATCTGATCTCTAGCAAGCGTCTCTCCCTCTATGCTTTCCTACCTGATCGAGTGTGTCTCCCGAAGTGATATATATCGTAGAAAACTGTAGTACCCGCTCGACAATCTCACTCATAAACAAAGCAAATGAAAATGTTGTGTTGATGGCTGTCATAAATAATTGAGAGGTTCTAATATCATCCAGAAATAAGAAGTTGCAAGTTGCAACCCAATCATACAACAACACGGCAAACAGCAACTTCACACATCAACAAAAAAATAACATGCAGGTCACTCTTGACGCACAACGCATCTTACACCTCTTCGCTCTCCTACTAGCCTCATTTTTCATTGCCAAACTGTTACAAGTGAAATTGGAATGGACTCCTCTATCAGCGTGGGGATTGGGGATTAGTGTTTCGTGTCAAGTGAGCAATGCAATCATGAAAATCATGGATCCAGAGAGTAGTATTAATAATACTAACAGTGCGGATGAGAAGGAAAGGAAGTGGCAGCAAGATAGACAGCGTGAGTTGGAAAAACGAAAGGAGAGGAGAATAGGAGGTGATGGTAATACTGAGAAGAAGAAGGAATGAATACATTTCTTCTTGATAGATCATAATTTTCATCTACATTGAGGTCAATAATTAAAGAGTACAGCCTCGACAGTCATCTTTACAAAACTAGGATTACACAATTGCAGGTTCAGTATCACTACCCTCTGCATCTTCTTCCTCATCACCATCGTGACTATCACTAATTGTAAATGTCTGATCTCCACCATCTCCATCAGCAGCAGCTACTGCATCCTCCTCATCCAATGTCAAATCAAAGTCATCTTCTTCCGCAATGTTATCATTGGATGATTGGGCAGCAGGAGGAGAAGAAGAATGAAACGTCGAACTACCATCCATCTCAATTTCTCCCGCACCAACATCATTGGCAGTTATCCCCACTGCCTTTTCCTTTGGTCCCCTATTCCTCTTGATCTGACTGTATACGAGAGCTACTATGCCAAGCAATACAGAGGCAAGTGCAATAATTATAAACGAAAACATGACTTTTCCACCAACAGTCATTGCAGAGACACCCTGTTGTTTTTGCTTATTTTGATATGATTGAAATCCTCCCTGGGCAAATACATCACTGCGTATTTCACAGTGATCTCCCGACCACCCGTCCCTACAGTCGCATTTGGGATGGGGTGCTCCCTCCATAACCTCTTTTTTACATCGTCCATGATTTGTACAAAATTGATGATTTAGAGCAGACATTCCAATGAGAGATACGGCACAGAGAGATGTCGATTCGTGTTCACACATTAAACCGGCAAATTTGGTGGCATCGGGAGCGGAACTTTGATTGAGTTGGTCGCAGTCACACATCATGTTGCCATTTCCAAAGTTTTTGCAGGTGGATCCGTGGTAACACGAGTGCATGAAGACGCCGGTTGGATCACTTGGTGAATAGCCGATGGAATTTTCACAATCTTCGACTTCGATGGTGCATTCGTGTCCGATGAAGCCGTCCATACATTCGCAGTAGTATCCTGATTCATGGGTTTGGAGGCCGAGATGGTCGTGTTTCGGGTCGAAGGAGGCTACGCCCTCTTTGCAGACGGAGCCGTTCGCACAGTGGAGGGATGGGACTTGTGGACAGGCCATCCATTGTGCAGGCGGTGGTCTGGGGTTGGCGGCGAGGGCGGAGTGGCCAGTCGCCAACCCTGCAATGAGGATAGCCGATGCTATCGGCGTGGTGAAGGGTTGCATCGTCATGGTCTTTTTTTTATTTCACTACTGTCATGTTTTGTTTTTTGGCAGCATTTTTTCTTTTCGACCAGCCCTACGCTTCAGCGTAGGAATTAGTAGTCAATATCCCAGGATGGTTTTGGATTTCGGATCCAACTTTGCTGCATCGACAGTCGCTCCGGGTTCGCGCGATGAGCCACACATTCTCGAAGTATCCTCCTCAATCCTCGCCCTCAATGGTATCGCTGGGAACCGTATCGCATTAATTGATATCAACCTTTTCACTCATAAATAATATCTAATATATTCCCTATACATGACTTCATCATTCCCCATTGGCAGCAAGGTGATCCTGCAAGATCTCGTCAAGGGGGCACAGTACAACGGGATGAAGGGTACCGTGAACTCGTCACCCGATCCCACCACGTCGCGGCAGAATATTTATGTGCATGCTGCCAACAAAACTTTGGCCGTCAAGCCCATCAATCTTCGGCACGAACCTCGAGAGCTAGCATCGCTTAGCATAGAGGAGATGTCGTCTTTGCTCTTTCATGTCAAAAAGGCAAAGTCGGATGAAATTACTACAATAATTAATATCCAGGCAAGTGGAGAGATAGGAGTAGCCACAGGTGTAGGTGAGTGTCCTACTGACCTTGCTCAACTACTTGCAGAGGCCGAATCAAAAGAAGGTGCGTTTACTGCCAAGTGTATTGAGGCATGTAAAAACGGCCCCTCAAGCTTGAAGGAGAAATTACCTCCATCTGATTATCTAAAGGGACGGTACAAACAACACGCAAAAAGGGATGCGAAAGAGGAAGGGAAACAGCGTTGCAACAGGTGTGGAAAGACTAATGTCAAACTTGCAAAGTGTGCGAGGTGCCTATCCGCATTCTACTGCAGTAAAATATGCCAAGAGACGGATCACGCTACCCACAAGAAGGAGTGCAAGAATCTCCTGAAACAAAGGGTTAAAGCAGCCAGTAATGATGTTGATAACATGGCCATCAATGGTGGCGGCGGCGATGCTGTTAACGTTCCTCGTATTGGAGTGGCTCTCTCTGAAAGTATTACGGGAGTTCATGGAGAGGTTATTTGCCATTTGCCATGCTGGATTGTTGAGGATATACCCGCAGATGACGAGATGACACGCCTACGCAGGAGTCTAGATGCTAGGGCTAATGTTACTCGTTCAATCCGGTACTTCTTCAAGGTGTACCGATCGAGTGTAGAGGCAGCAAAAAGTCTTTCTTTGAATGATATTGGGGACATGTGTTTAGATGCCATGCTTCTATATTGGATGAAATGCCCAGGCGTTCGAAGAGTGTATGCTGAAGAGGCAACCTCTGGGAAGTTTACTTTGCAATTTGTGACATATACGAAGAAGCCTGATGGTTGGAGCATTGCTGGTTTTGAAGATCGCTTTGAGAAAATCATGGAGGGAGATTGGCCCAGCGGAAGTACGGGAGAAAGAATAGTAACGAATCAGAAGGGCAGGAAGAAGGGAGAGAATAGAAGTTGAAAAGGGTGATGAAGAGAGGACACAATCAGACAGCGAGTCGGATACAGGCTCAGACGAAGTTGAGGACAATGATCAAAACTGTCGCCGGAAGCGGAGCCAGCAATAAAACAACAAATGTGGGAAAAGAAGCAATATAAGATCTTCCCGGGCGGGCCGGGGAGCGAGAGAATTATAGATATATATATGCATGATCATGCTCGTCGTAACACACTTGTGACCTATGGTACGACCTTCAAGTCTCTAGCTCTAGCTGCACGCTTTGCCGCCTCCCTATGAGGACTTTTCGTCTCATTCACAGCAGCCTGGTGCCCACGAAGAGCTGCAGCAAAGTCTTCTTTGCAGACCATTTCACATTGATACAATTTCTTGACACTTTCCAATGAATTGTCATCACCAAGCTTGGCGCCGATGATGAAATGTTTTGCTGCTCTCTCGTAATTGCCCTTGGTCACCTCATGAGCTCCAAGTTGGCACCTAGCTTCCAGGTGCCCGCCAATGGCAGCCTGTCCCATGTGATAAACATTCTTTTCTCGTCCTTTTCGACACCTCTACCCTTGCGATACATGATTGATAAGTCGTAGTGTGCTCTCGCATTACCCAACTCAACTGCCCTTGTCAAATATTCAAACGCACGTTTGTAGTCCCCCTTCACGTAGCACTTCGTGCCCGCTTCCTTCAGTGCGACCGGATCATTTGCCTTAACTCGTTTCATCAGTAGTATCTCATTTTCTTCCGGTGATGTTGTAGGCTCTCGACAGAAGGGGCACTTAATTTCCAGCTTCGCTTCGATCTCTCGCATCTGATTGGCATAAGTGCATCCATCACGCACGTATTGAAGGCAACATCCCGTCACACTGTATTCATAATAATCAAGTGGGATAGGTATCAAACAAATCGGGCAGTCCCCAAGATGCGTGCTCTCCGGTTGCTTGAATAAAATTTCATCTAATTCAGCCGCTCGCTTCTTACACGCTCGCTTGTGTTTCGACCAATGCTGTCTTTGACATTTGGTGCCGCAGTATTTAACGAGATAGCAAGCGGTGCACTTCTTCAAATCAACGCCATCGTTTTCAGAAATGCCGCAGGAAGCACAACATGATGTTGTTGTGTCCGCTTCATTGCCATCATCATCTGCACTCATTTGCGATGAATTCTATTGAATATTATTTGATCGGACAACTTTTGGTGGACCTCTCTTCTCTCAACTGGATATATCTATTCAGTTACTAACCGCTCTCTGGTGGATCGATGATGTTGTCAAACAATACCATACTAGGCCGCCCATTCTTTGTATGCATATGTATTGCATAGGATAGGCGAGGAGTACTGATGAGGGGGTGTTAATGGGAGTCCATCATCATTGCGACTTTATCAATTCCTTTGTACATTGATTCTCTACGTGCGAAGGAACTACTACTCATAAATCCGCCAGGAGGTCTCATTGGATCTTGATTCACGATTTTGATTTTGAAGAAGATGGAAGATGGAAGATGGTGTGCTTGATTGAAGGAATTCAACACAATACTAAGTTAATCATAACAGAAATTGATTAGTTATCTACGACACTAATCTGGACCTGCTTCGGTACTTACATGCACGGTCTTTATATTGTCAAAAAGGTTTCTTGAGAACTCTCTTTCAATCGACCATGAAATCTAATTACCTTTTACCTCTTGTGGTGGCGACGGCGCTGATAGCAGCTGTCGTGAGTGACGACTGCACCTCCTCTTACACGCAAATGCCTCACGGCCAAATCCCTTACGAGAACGACGGGGGCTGCTTCTTCTGTGCCAAGTTTAGAGGTTCGACCTATCCAATCTCTGATCTAGGCGAACTTTCTCTCCATTGTCAGCAAATGTGTGACAATGACCCAAAATGCACTGCCTATACAATCGCTCGAGAGGCCACTCTTCATGCGCACGAATATTATTGGGGATCCGCTGCCAATTGCTGTCTAGAGAGGGAGGAGCATCCGCCAGAAATTTTTATTGATGCTCAAAACAGTGATGAACCCAACACATGCGAAAAGGAAGCAATGTGTTGGACTCGGTATGAGAAGGAACAGTCTTCTGCATGTGATAAGAATGAGAAGAAGTCGAAGTCAAAGCAGAAGATGTCAAATGTATGCGAGCCAATCTGGAAGGCGAGGAAAATCAATGATAAGAAAAAGAAAAAACACGTTGACTTTATAAAGAATGGTTGTCCATACAAAAGCAAAACGTTCAAATCCATGTTGAAAGAAGCATACCAACAATGCAAGGCGGAAGTAGAAGCTGAGGTTGATGGTCAAAATGTGCAGCAAACGACACAACAAGTATCTTTCCAAAATATTGGTGGAAAGCGTTCTGCATGGGTAGCGCACGGGGTCATCGCTTTGATCGCTTTTGGAATACTAGCTCCACTATCTGCTTTCGGTCCATCATTTCCAAGTTTAATTCCAACTGAGGCATATACAGCAATACATGTCACGACATTTGTATTGTCCTTTGTTACTGTTTCCATAGCTTTACAAACGAAGAAGGAATTAGTAGATGATGATGTCAGTGATTTGAAGGAGAAGCACCAGCTCGTTGGGCTTGCATTGCTTCTTTTAGTTTGCTTACAGACATTGGGATGGATACACCACGATCAAAAGAGTGATTTGGCTCGCAAATTGATCACAGGTGCTGGATTGGTTGCGTTTGTATTTGGCGCATACGAGGTTGTAACTGGTTGTTCTATATTTGCAAAACATTACATTAGTGCGGATTGGGGGCAGGTGTATCTGGGCTATATAGCTTGGCTAATGCTCATGATCGTAGGGGGCAAATTAGTGATGAAATATCGAGGGGGCAAAACAAGAATTGAATACGCTCAAGTTCATTCGAAAGCCTTTGAGCTGACATAACTCTGAAATGCGCACTCGTATATGTGGAAAGATATTTAAAAGCTTTCAGTAGTATAGATTATTGGTTTGAAACTAGGTTTTCAGGATTTCTCTGCTGTAGTGGGTGCTGATGAAATACTTTGGCCTTGCTTAATGACAGCAAAGTCTACCAACGGAGGTAGCAGTTTTGCCCATTTTTCAGTCGTATCTTGGATGTCTGCTGTCGTTGTCAAAATCACATCCGATGCACCGTTTTCTACTGCTTCCAACTCTGCTGATATACCAACTTCATCAGCCACCGCCACCACTTCTACTGCCATATTGAGGATTTCTTTGTTAACGCGGTCAACTTCGTCAAGAAGTATAACTGGCGGTTCCTCTCTTGGCTCGTCTGCCAAATCAAAGGTGTCAAAATGTATCGCCACACTTTTCTTTGCCCTTACAGCTTGGTGGATCTTCACTGCCTCTGCGGGATTACAATGTGACTCGCGCATAAACCAGTTAGGCTCGTAAGCACCAATGGGTATCGCAGCCAAGTCAAATGGCCCGAGACGGTCTCCAATCATGTGGTGAAGAGGAAACTCGGGTGGAAGGCCAGTGTCACCAGCAAAGTAGAAAGAATGTGTTTTCGAAGGGAACTCACCATGTTGCGATGAGGCGGGTGTCGCATGAACTGCATAGGAGCACCACAATCGTCTGTTCCTGTCAAAAGGCGTTCGGCTGCACCAATGCTGAGCGGGTGCACATGTTATCACGAGAGAGTTCTTCTCTGACATATGTTCTGTATCTGATCCATCCCACCTTCTTTCTCCAGATTTATCAAAAGGACGGACTAATCCTTCTATTTCTGGTGATGCCGAAATAGAGTATTTGCTCAGTCGCACAGCTTCCCACCACTCGAGCTCTACAATGTGTTCTGGATTCACACCAGCTTTGTCCATCAACCAAGACTTGATACCCAATGGAACTACCCAAAACTTGACCTTATTCTTGTCAATCAACTCGCATACTGACCAATAGTCTAAATGATCCATGTGATCATGGCTTATCACGACACAATCCACAGGGTTAGGCAAATCATCGACACCGAATGATGGTGGCTCATTTCGTCTAACTGGACCGGCATAGTTTGAAAAATGAGGGTCTGTGAGAACTGTAAAGTTGCCTGGGCACTTGACGAGGGTTGTTGAATGACCTATCCAAGTCAGATCAATCGTTTCACTCTCGTTATTGTTGTTGTCTGCATTTGATTCAGTATCTTCTGATGATCTGTGAATCGAGTCGTAGGCTTGGAGAGATGGTGCTACAGCAGCGACAGTTTCAGCATTTTTATTATTGATCTTCTGTATACCAGTAGACTTGTCCTCATCATATGCACCACCGTCTACAATACCAAAGGCTTCCAACGTTCGAAATAATCCACCAAACTTCCACCGAAGAAAGTTCACGAGACCATTTTCCCCATTCGATTTTTCAGAGCTCCAAGGATTTACAAAACGGCCGGTGATAGGATCTCGTGATGTCTTTGGATAGCCTTCTGCGTCAAACCATGAATTTTGGGCTGGTTCAGTGAGAGTGATTCCCTTCCATTTCGTATTGCCACCAGATGCTATTGATTTATAACTCGCCCTTCCACTTCCAGTGCTATTATTGACATCATCAGTAGTAGCGTTCAATGCTAATAAATATTGTTGCCTTGCCAGTTTTCTCCTGGTATATATTCGCTTCTTGGCATTATAATGAGATATTATGTTGTTCTTTCCTCGTCCCATTTTTCGCTGCATACTTTTGACGAATGATGAGTATTTCTTGGCAGAGCGGTTGATAATTATGGAGTTTCCAATGGCGGCGTGAGCGCGCTGTCGAGCAAGTTTACGCTGTTCCTTTTCCGATCTTTTAAGTGATTGCAGTCGTTGACGAAAGGTCAATAATCCATCTTGCCACCGTGTTTGGAGCTTGACCGTAAGGTGCTTCCGATATTTTCTATGGTTCGTGTTGAAGAGCTCTTTGAGAAACTTGGCCGATTCCGATAGTGAGTCCGGGAGGAAGAGGTAGGTACGACGTTGTATGGCTTGGTGGAGTTGCTGGTTTGACTGACCTCTGCGACATTTCCAGATGCTCCTTGAATGTGGTGGTAGAGAGGCAGTGGCACTCTCAACCAGACGGCAAGAGCACAAGATATGAGCTGGAGTTCGCAACATGGTATAGATGCTTAAATAATGCAACGACGCAGCTCAACCACACGCTTCTAGCAGCGCGACTCTAATATGTGCTTCTCCTGGGTATCCGGCCGTGATTCTGCCTATTGCCTGCTACCAGTTCATTTGCATTTGCTCCTACACAGAGCAAAGCCTTTGCCGTTCGTACCTACTACTTATCCACGCACCATTTTGACAAAGATTTTGGCCACCCATTTTGTGAGATTTTTTGCGGGAAACTATCGCCAATTATCGCTGAGTGGGAAAACCGTTTCATTTTCTGGCTTTCGCACGAAGCACAAAACCCGCCAAGTGCAGCAAAGCACGAGTCAATTCAAATTGAAATTGGCTTGTTGATGGCGCTGGCAACACAGTGGTTCATTAAATCGGAATTCCTTGCGCCAATCAACGACGGAGAAGCAGCAAGAAGGTGGTGGTGACCGCATTAAGAGCTCGCCCTCCGAAGAAGTCGACACAAGATAGATATAATGCCTCTATCAACAAAACTGTCCATCGGCGGCGCCGCATTTCTGGCGGCGGCAGTCCCAACATTCACCGTTGCTCAAAGTACCTGTCGATGGAGCTTTAGCTCCAGTTGCAAAACCAACCCAAGATCTGCCTTTTACAGTATTATGTTCGAAGTCGACAAAGTTAGCTCCAATGCAAATATTGATGCCTATCCAGTAACTGCCATTTTTCACTGGGGCCCTGCGAACACAACTGTCACCGACACTTTCAAACCCGGCGTACCTAACAACAAAATCAGTGATGAGTATTTCTATGACAGTTATGGATATTATACGACGGGCTTCTCACTCATCTTTGGGAATGGTGCCGCAGGATGTTCTGGGAAAAAAATTACAGATTTGGATACACTTGAATTGAGTTCTACCTCATGTAAATTTGATGCTGTAACTCCTCCGCCTACGCCGTTGCCTACAAAGGTGGAAACACTCGAGCCAACACCTGCGCCTCCGGAGAAACTAATTACTTTGCTCCCGACGAGAAAGCCGACGGTGAAGCCAACGGTGAAGCCAACGGTGAAGCCGACATTTGAACCCTCACCTCGGCCTTCAAATCCGCCTACGAATCCGCCTACAACTAAGGCACCTGTTGCGACAACCACAACTGCTGCTACGACAACAGTTGCTGTCACTACTACTACTACTACTACTACTACTACTACTTCCACTGAGGCGTCAACAACTACCCCTGATGATGGTGATACATCAGGTGACACTTCTACATCTACCACTACCACCACATCTACCACACCTGGTACAACAACATCTTCCACCACTACAACAACAGAAACTTTGTTACAGAGACAAGTTGTCCCTTCATCAATGACACTTTTCAATGTTGGTAGGTTGGATGATAAAGCATTGAGTAAGTGGGAAACAAAGACGATTCAACAAATTATTCTACATTCTGAAAATGAGGGTATCACTGTAACGTTAAGCGATGTATATCAAGAGAATAACAGCAGAAGACGCTTGCGTCAACAAGAAGGGCATAAGCAACATCATTCAAGAATTTTAGCAGATGATGCTTCTCTGAAAATTGATTTTAACGCAGTACTTGAAACAGAATCAAATGCTGGTTTGACAGAGCAGGATGCCAGTGATATCGTTGTTTCAGGATTTTCAACTTCGGCTCGTCAGACGGAATACATCTACTCATTGAAATCTGCAGACAGTGCCACATTTGGAGATATTGATAAGATGATCATTTTCGTGGATGGTGACAAGGTGGTGGCACCAGGTGTTGATGGCAGTCAAAAGCCAGATGGTGGTGATGGAGATGGAGGTATTAGCATGGGAATCATTATTGGAGCAGCAGCTGGGGGAGCGTTAGTTGTGTTCGCTATTATTGGTTCAATTTTCTACATCAAGAGACATAAGCAGCTTCAACCAAGCAAAGCTGGATCTCCTTTGAAGGATACAAAGGTAGCAGGAGATGACATTATGGGAAAAGAATGGAGTATGCAAAATGCACCGGAAAGTCCTGATGAAAAGACATGCTCCTCACCTTATCTCGGTACTATTGAGTCAAGAGAGGGAGAGGATGATGTGAGTACGCTTGGAGACCCATACTTTGGTGAAGCAATTGACGCCAGGGATACTAGCACTGTTGCTGAGAGTATGGT
Organism: Skeletonema tropicum; assembly: GCA_037178625.1. Classification (NCBI taxonomy): domain Eukaryota; phylum Bacillariophyta; class Thalassiosirophyceae; order Thalassiosirales; family Thalassiosiraceae; genus Skeletonema; species Skeletonema tropicum. Next base: position 1,748,396 of record CM074136.1, read on the forward strand.
GAGCTCAGATATGCTTGCTTTAGGAGTAAAACGTAGAGGTGTTGGAAGTAGTAATGCATCACGGATGGACGCAACGACTGCAACTGGCTACACGTCAGCACTTGGCTCTACTTATCCGATGATGACCTTCGCAGATGATACAACCCTGGATGATGCTTATCAAACGCCTGATGCCATCGGGTATGAAGAAGAGGAGGACGAGGACTATGAGCGCATCACAATAGTAGCTCCTCCTGGCAAGCTTGGAATTGTGATTGACAATCCTTCAGGCAACATTCCCTTTGTTCACGCCATCAAAGAAACAAGTGTGCTTCATGGACAAGTTCACGTTGGAGACTTGGTGTTGGCTGTAGATGAGGTGGACTGTCGTGGAATGCACTCAATGTCAGTGTCCAGGTTGATTAGTAAACGAAGTGACAGTGCAAGGACACTAAAATTGTTGAGGAACTCGGGTTGCTGAGAACGAACTTAGGAAGAGTTCTGTATATGTGTAAGCTAAATATTGTTCATGTTTTTTGTTTCAAATTATCGTTTAATCTACATTACACATGGCATGCAACAAGGTGCTTTTCCGGAATCCGGCACAGCCAAGTTTGGAGAACTCCACAAATGATTCTTTGTACAATATCGGAATTGCGCCCCTACTTGTGCTAATCTCAACTTCAAACAAGTTAGTAGAACCTTCCGTTCTTCTTCGTGGTCATCCTCCGTTTGATTTGAGCATTGTTGAGGTGGCCTTCATCTTTGGCTCTCTTGGCATCAGCTGCATCGAAGGGAGACATGCCGGCGTAAGGATTCTGTGACGAGTTGGAGTTGTGTCCCTTGAGAATAGAAACACAGTCTGCGAAACGTTGGCAATCGGCAGGAAAGTCAGATTCTTGGACCTTGGTGGCGATCATCTTGCAGAAACTATGATCATGGGTGGTTACCTTCTCGTCGTAAGCAGCTGCGAAGAAGCGTGTCAAGCAATAAAGATCATGAGATGTGGTCTTGGATAGGTCAATGAGATCAACCAGTAGAATAAAACACTTACCGCTAAAGACACCCAGCTGGGATTCTACACTTTGAAAAGGATCGTTCTTCATTGTAGTGGAGATGTTTATTTAGATCTTTGCTCTGTTCAGCTACAATAAGCAGATTATGGGAAGAGGAGGTGTTCTTCTGCATGCAGCATGGATGTCGAATTCGAAACATCAAGCGAAGTGCCGGGAGTGGCATCAAAAATCAAACAAAAGATTGAAATCTTCTTAGATTCCAGAGCGATGAGGAACTTGTAAATTGTAGTACTGTTTTCTACTGAGGAATTCGCCAATGAGTAAAGGTTTTGTCCTGAGCGGGATCTAAGACTTGTGCTGAGCCGGATTAAAGACTTCTATCTATCGAGTTAAGACTTCTATGCAACATATACTTTTCTACTGCATCCTCCCTTGTGAGAAAGGTGTCTTCGAGTCTCGTCAGCCGGCCGGCTATCTTAAGTGTGTAGATTGCTTGTGGTGATGATTACTTAGGGTGATGTACTAAGGAAATGTTGCTGAAAATTGATTGTGATGAGGCACAGCCACACGATTGAATGAGGTGCGGTGGTGTTCAGAAACACACTCTGGGTGAAAATAAACTACGCAGCTATCTACAGGACAAAAGTTTGCAACGCAATTTGGTTCTATTAAGATTACATAGTAACTGATATAGTAGGTTCCCAAGTGCGTGCGTATTGAGAACGCTCCTCGATCAATCGTAGTTCATGACGTATCCCGACACAAACCAGAAGTTTTGCTGTAAATGGGAAACGGTATTTCAGCAGCATTTGTCCACGCCACAACATCTAATGTGATGTAGGGGAGAATGCTGGCGAAAAGTATAAAGTGTGGCATGGTGCAGACTATCCTCCTATGCTGTTGCGAAGTCTACACCTGTCCTGTGTGTTGTTATTTGAGTACCTATTGTTTTTCTCAACATGAACGAACTTAGTTTTGGAGGTTGAGGATAAGAGGTGTCTCGTTAACCAATTCCTGGGCAACGGCTCCGGCGAATGCAAGCATAGCAAGACGTCCGTTCTGAAGTTCCTTCAATGAGTACTCAGCAAGCTTCTCTTCTGATTGCTCGGGGTAGAGTCCAGTTTCAAGGATCTTGGCGTTGGTACGGGTTCCTGGCTCGGTCTCAATAAGACGGATGGCCTCAAGAGCGGAGATAACTCCAAGAGTCAATCCAAGCCAAAGAGGATCGGTGTTGAATGCCTCAAGAGCAGTTCCAGTGGGGGCAAGGAAGTCATCTCCGTAAGCTCCGCTGGCGGCGTAGCTCTCTGGGACAAGGAATCCGATGATACCCAATTGGGCGAATCGGCCGTGCATGATCTCAACCTCACGGTAACGGGTGAGCTCCTCTGGTGAAGCCTTGGCGGCGAAACCAGCGGGGTCGAAGAAGCCAACAGGTGGGAGGTCTCCGATGAGGCCAGTGGGGTTTACATTTCCGGCGGCGGCTCCGAAGCTGATGTTCTTCTTCTTGGGAGCATCCTTAACGGCGCGGGTGGCAGAGAGAGCACTTCCGCTCTTGGCAACAGGAGCAGGAGCGAAGGCGGCAGCGCCGGCGAAGAGGGTGGAGATAACAGCGAGCTTCATGGTGGTAGTGTAGAGGATGATAATTTGCGATGATCGAAAAGAATGGCATGCATGTGTTGGCTGTTGGTGGGTGAAGAGATTTGGATTTGCTTCAACTACGTCATTAGCGAAAAGGGAGCATATCCCCGTAATTAACAAACTTCCCACATTACCCAATGATGATTTCAAATAAAAGAGGGCAAAGCCCCTAATGTTTAGCCCTTGTGAGATACGCAGCGTGGTCGAGGTTGCCGGAAGCAAGGGAGAAGAAAGAGAGAAAAGAGGAGGAAAAGAGGAGGAAAAGAGGTGGAATGAAAAATAATGATCACTTCCAGGTTGCAGTTGCAAACAATCATGTCCATGAATCATCATTCAAAAAGACATCAATCATGATGAAACCATGATGCGGCGGCTATTACATAGGAAGCTTCTAATATTGGCTCTGCTCGTAATCTTGTGCATATCATCATCAATATGTTTAGCAGATGATGATGACGATTTTCTCGCAGAAATCCTAGCAGAAGAGGCCCGACATGAAGAGGAGGCTGCTCAGATGGAAGCAGAGGCAAGAGAATATGAAGCCATAAAAGCTCGTCAATATTCTGGGAATGCTGGTAATAATGCTAACAACAATATGGGTGGAGGAGGAAAACCAAAAATGGGAGGTGCTGGAAGAACGATGCCAAAAGGTGCTGGTGGAAACAACTTTTCCAAAATGGAAGAAGAATTGAAGAAAAAAGAAGCTGAAAAAGCATCATTGAAAGCAGCTAAGGAAGAGGAAGAAAAAGAGCAGGAGGCAGAACGGATACGTCTGAAAAGGGAGGCGGCATTTGAAGCAGATTTGAAAAAGATGAATGAAGAGCAGAGAAAGAAAGCACAACAACAAAAGAAAAAGGATGCCAAGATAGTCAATCGCATACTCAAGGCATCTAAGTCAGGAAAGCACTATGCTGTTCTTGGAATACGAAATTTTGAGTTTCAACTTGGTCCCTACTACGTGTTCAATTTCTCGATTGGTCCATTAGTGCTCTTTAGAGTGAAGACGAAAGCAATCAAGCGAGTTTATCGAAATTTGGCAAGAACTGTTCATCCGGATAAGAACAAAGATGGCAGGGCTGAAGAAGCTTTCCATGCATTAGAGCAATCTGCCGCTATCCTTACAGATGAGAAACAGCGACAAGATTACGACAAGAAAATCATCTCGGCAAGGCGCAGGAGGAACAAATACGCTGTCGATTCAGTAATGAGAGTAAGTCATACTGTGTGGAGTCAGACTGCGTCCACTTTCAAGATGACAAAGAAAGTGTTGGGTCCATTTAGTACGCCGATATTGGTTGTAGGTGCTTTAATAATGCCTTAATAATAATAAGTAGTATCAAGTGCACAAAACATTGTGTAGTGGGCCAACTTTTGAATCAAATATTCTTATTTCTTCATTCCAATTCAGCGTCAGCACCATAATCCCAACCATCGCAAGTCGCTGGAAACAAATTCTTATATTTAATAGCTTTCCTTGGCTCAGCCATCATATGCTCCACAGTCTTTCTCCACTGCGCATAGTGGTTCGTGCCCTTATGTGCCGCAGGTGCATCAGCATTCTTGTATACCTCCACAAGCACGAACTGGGTCGGGTCATCTTCCTGTTGAATCACATCAAACCTTGAGATACCTTCTTCTTGTGATGATGCACGCGCATTCTCGAGTGATGCTTGCATGAAAGCGTTCTCGGTGCCAGGTTTGACAGATACAAAGACGTGAACGCAGAGATAATCTGCTTGAGACGAGAATGCGCGCAACAAGTTGGAGGAGGTATAATTAGCTGCTGCTGCTGCGTTTGTGATGAAAGGACGCTGTGCAGCGCGATGTGCACATCGAGATGAAAGCGTGGAAGCTGCACGCCACATAGTATTTCTATTTCAGTTCACACACTACTTCTTTATGGTAGGTGCCCTTGCTGTGTTCGCCAGCTAAAAATATCAGTGAAAATGATGAAAAAATGCGGGAACCATCAACCACTAGAGATATTCGTACTGCCAAAGCGCTGCGCCTAAACCCCAAACCAAACGCCAATAGATCCAAAGATGCCAACGCAACTGGCAACTACTGACCGATGGGCCATCCAACGCTGTCAACAGGCTAGATAACAGGCTCTGCTGTAGGGTGTTGTCAGACAATGTGTGAAGTAGCGTTGTGTCGCTGAGGTGCTTTTAAGCTACACAATCATCATGACGCTCCTCCTTTATCGCTGGGGACGTCTATCGTTACTACTGCCGCTTTTCTTGCTCGCAGCGTTGATAAATAGTTATCTTCCTGGTATTACAGAACAACAAAGAAGTCTGCAGCAAAGCGGTGAAGTCTTGTGCAATAACGCAGTTGCTACCTCTTCCTTATCTGACGACACATCATTATCAGCTACAGCATCATCAGCCTATGGAGTTCTATTCACTGTCTCTTCATCAACTAATGAGAGGGTAGACATAACTTCAGTTGGATTTTATGTAGATAAAAACGAATTGGGTGCAAGAGATTTTGTGACCTACGAAGTTTGGACTCGTCAAGGACACTATGCCGATCCGGATCGCACCAATGCCGGAAGTGGAGGTCTGCCTCTCAATGCAACATTTGATTATAGAGGCAAATTTGAGTTTTGGGATCGAGTTGCTGTGGGAACATTCAATCAGTTCAATCTGCAACGGGGAAACTATTTTCAAGTTCCTTTTGCCAGATTCACAAACACATTCATTACCGGGGGTGAAGTTCGATCGTTTTATGTAACGATAAAGGAAGTTGGTGTATTGATGCAATCAACACTGGAGAATTGGGAAGATTTTGGTGACGAACAATTGATTTTTCACTGTCTTGAGAATGGTGGTGGAACTACCTCGTGCCAGAAAAATGGTGGTGGCGAGAAGTACCCAATCATTCACATTGGAGAAGGAGTTGTGTCTTATCCTTTCTATACAGAGCCGTATTTCTACCATCCTAAAAAGTTCATGGGATCTATCTACTTTTCTGATGAATGTGCCACTCATTCTCCTACTGCAGCGACTGTAGCTCCGACGAGGATGCCAACAGATAAACCAACTGCGGCAATGACTATAATGCCTACAACGCCAGAACCGACAGTTGCGCCAACTGCAACTGCATCCCCTACTCCACGGTATTTCTTTGAAGAAAACAATAGTTGCTATTGGTTCTTGTCAACTGATGCCCAGTATGAGCTATTCAGCAATGTGACATCGTCATCGTATGGGATGCTATTGCCATTGCAATCCAACGAAGAGGACAACAATGGTGTGATCATCACTTCGCTTGGATTTCACGTTAATTTCGATTCTATACCTTCCCAAAATGAAGGAAGTGTGAACTATGAGGTCTATGCTCTTGTCGTAAGCGGTTATTACGCTGATACAAATAGAACTTCGATGAAGTTTGATTATCGAGGAGACTTTCCATTCTGGAAAAAGATCTCGCATGGGACTGTTGTAATCGAAGATAGAAACAGTGACTATTTCCAGATCCCATTCGATAACTTCCCTCCTACCTATATTCCTCCGAACGGAGGAGTTCGTTCATTTTATCTAACACTTAATGCACCGGCTTTGATATACAAGGAATTGGATAAGAAACAAGGAATTGGCAAGAAGCAGAAAGATGACGATTATAACAGGAATCGAAAAAGGGGAGACACACCAACATTGATGATTGGAGAGGTAGTCATTGGTTATCCATTCGTTAGCGCAGAGTTTCTTTACAGTCCAAAGCAGTTCGTTGGTAAGATATTTCAAGACTACGAGTGTCCTTCTCAATCACCGTCATTACAGCCAAGTCAAGATCCAACTCAAACACCTTCGAAAACACCTTCAGGGAAGCCTAGCAAATCACCGTCGTCGCAGCCAAGTGCAGCACCTTCAGGGAAGCCTAGCATCTCACCAGAACCAACCAAAAGCCCAAGCTCTTATCCGTCACCCAGCCCCAGCATCTTACCGACAACATCACTCCCTCCTTCTCCGGCCCCATCAGACCAGCCAACTTTAACTCCTTCTTCTTCATTGAACCCGACCAGCACCAGGATACCGACAGATAGTCCCACTTCGTCGCCAGTTCAGTCTCTCAATAGAGCGAACTCTTCGTCTTCGATGACGCAACAAAAATATGTAGTGCGAGCAATAATGTGTACTGCAGCTCTTTTGATGTGCTAGCTTGCATGTCTAGATTGGAATTGGAGAGCTTTGGCTCTCTGGCATGCCCGCCCTACTCTGTTTACTAAGTACTACCGTAAGGCTGAACTATTTCATCGCGCCTCCCTCATACTTAGTATTAGTAGGTGTTGCTTGTGGATACTAATTCAACTTAGCGTCAAAATTATGAGATTTTACTTTTTACCATTCTTCTAGGAACCATGTTCTTTTTCTTCCACCAAAGTATCTAGTTATATTACAGATATGCTGTCCTCCACCATCATGGATGCAACTGACCTACAATTTTACACCTTTGATTGCATTTCTTGCTCCTTTTGTAAAAGAGGAGCAGAAGGTGGTGGTGCATTCTTGGCATTCTCACTCATCTTGACAAAGGTATAGATCAAGGATCCACCCAACACGGTGAAAATACCCAACACTCCCATAACTGTAGGTTGGTTGCCCCATATGTAAAATGCCATCAGTGACTGCAGAGCAGCCTTGGCTGTTCCAGAAATGTTATGTGTAAGGGGACTAGTGGCCTTAATTTGAAGCACTGTCACAATACCAATTGAAAATCCAAAGAATCCTGCCACAGACATGGCAGACCAGAATGCAGACGATTTGAGTTGCTCCTGAGCGGCCATGATGACATCTCCCTCAAAGTAGACAATTAGAGGAATGAACAAGACTGAAGCGTTGACATTGTTGTAGAATGTAAGTTTCCAATGGTTGTCATCAACAACGGGGAGAACTTTCTTGGTGAAGATGGAATTGAGCGACACAAAGAGAGAGGACATGACCCCCGCGAGTGTCCCAAGGAGAGAAAAGTTGAGTTCTCCATGTGATCCCATTAGAAATCCGGCGATGACAATCCCAAGACATACAAGAGTTTTGCAGGAGGTGGGAATGCCAAGGAAAATTCTAGAGAAGAAGACATTGAAGACGATGGTCAAACTTCTGGCGACGTTGTAGAATGACACCTCTACCCACTTGAGACACAAATTGTTGAATGTGATCATCCCCACAAACACCAAGGAGAGCGGGAAGATCCTTCTGGCTGTCCCCATTGCATACTCTGCCTTTGGGAATTGCGCGAAGAAGCTGGGCTTGGGAGGTTTGCTGGGCATGCTCTCTCCATTCTCATTGACGCTGACTGCCGTATATTGTGGACTTGAGGCAGCATTCTTCTGTGCACGCTGTCCGCACAACCCAGCCATCCAGCAGATCACGACGGTGACTACGCACTGATACCATGTGACGAAGAGAGGAGCGGGAATGGAGATTCCCTCGTTAGACATGAGAATTTTGTTGAGGTACACCATAGAGATGGATACTACCCAATATGTCCCCACTACGGAGGCGATGTACACGGCTTGTGCTTGCGATGATTCACTCATTTTTAGTTTGGAAGAATTTGATGGAATTTGAGAATAGTTCAGGAAGATACGATTTGAATGACTGCAATCTCTACACGACGGAAACTGAGATTATTACTTGATTGGCGCACTGCTGCAGGGATCAAAAGTGGATGAATTATTGGCTGTAGAAGGTAATGAGTGAATGAATGGATGCTGGCTGCATCTATTGTTATTGTTGTGTTGTACAGAAATTATGTCTCAATGATTTCATGCCAGTGACTTGATGACCCTGCTGGTGAATGACTGCAAGCAAAGCGCAAAAGTGTGAGAAGAAAGGGGGTGGGGCTGATCTGCCTACATAACTACTTTATGTACTCTAAATATTTTACTTGTATTTCCTCCGTATGGTACTTATTATCTTTGCTCCAATCCCAAGGACATTAGCTAAATTAGCAATTTCACTCCGCCCAAAGCCCAAAAACAAACACAAGCATGTCGACATGTTGGAGTTGACAATCTTCTATTAGATATAAACTTGATATGATTAGGCCGAGCCGCTGCTAGAGAATAATAGCATTGAAAATGAGCTCCATGAGATGGTCGGAGCCAAGCCTGCCCGAAGACGGAGGCATCGGCACAACTCCGACTATAAAAAATCACTCGGTCACTTTTTACCGCGGGCTTTTGTATTGTTTCGGAGGATACGATGGCCGGAGGAACAATCAAACGCTCTTGATTTACTCTCTGCGGGAAGGAAAGTGGATCGCGCCTTCTGATCCGTCCGTGAATAGTTCCGCAGTAAAGAATTCGGCTAGGCATGAACAGTTTGAACAGTATAATGTGCCTCCAGGGAGAAACGGTCATACAGCCACTCTGGCGACTAGTAGACGATCGAGAAGGAATAACAATCATTTCAATTTTAATGCGGATAATTTGCAACAACAACAACAACAACAGCAACCGGATGATGTACGTAATGAACATGCAGCTGCAGCGATGAATGAGGATGATCCTCAAGCAGCTGATTATGACGGTGGCGGCGAGAATATGCAAGGCGGTGATGCTGTGCTGCCAATAAATGGTGAAAACTCAATGGATACTGACGACGACGACGATGATGATGAAGATGCCCAGATCTTTATAATTGGCGGTTGGTTGGGGAGCGGGTGAGTGACTATACCTCTTGATTATTACTTTTCAGTTATATAATTTCCTTTTCCTCTCACCTAAATGTTGTGTTCAAAGGCCACTCGCTGCCTCTGATATGTGGGTCTTAGACATAAGCGGAGGAATCGATCGACTAAGATGGTTCCAGCCGCCCGTACGAGGGACACCGCCGGGACCGTGCAACATGCATTCGGCTGATTACATAGCCTCTCGAGGGGAGGTGTATGTGTTTAGAGGTGGAAATGGAAGAGAGTATCTTAATGATTTGCACGCGCTGAATACAACAACTTATGTCTGGCGAAAGGTTGAAACCACTGGGGAGGCTCCACAACAGCGTGCCAATCACTCGTCGGCAGTGCTAGAGTGGAATGGGAAGACAGAATTATTTGTTTTCGGAGGTTGGAACGGATCTGAGCGATTGAATGACCTTCATGTACTTGATACTGATACATCAACATGGAGCACGCCTCGGATTTCTGGATCACGTCCCCATCCAAGGGCGGGAATGTCACTAACAGCACTGAGGGGGAGACTTTATTTGTTTGGAGGGAGTGGAACAAGTTCGAAGTGCTTCGATGACTTGCAGATTTTCGACAGAAAGGAAATGGCGTGGTTAGACGTTACTGACGAGGAACAGCAATCTACTCAATCTTCACCCGCTCGATATGGCAATAATGAGCGCAATAATGCGTTTCCTTCTTGGGGACTGAGCGGTCAGGATGGAATGATGGGCGTTGACAGGAGTAATGAAGGGGAGAGAAATGACCACGCTTTCATGTTCACTGACTGGAGATCTCAGGAGGGCATGTATACTACATCTCAACAGCCTCACTCGGCTAATCCGAACGATGAACCCGTGGTAGCGAGTGTGCTTGTCACTGGCAAACCTCCGGGGAAGAGGGCTGGACACACAGCGACAGCTGTTGGGAGGCACATCTACGTGTTTGGTGGAAGCTGTGGAACCGACTATTTGTCTGATTTGGTTGTGTTGGACACTGATACTCCTCCGCTTATTAAACTGACGGAGACGAGCTGTCCTGAATTGGTGTCTCGCCGACTAAAGCACTTCTTCAATGATGAAGAATTTTCAGATGTAACATTTTTAGTGGAGGGTCAAGAGGTGCATGGCCACAAACTTATTCTATCGACTGTATCAGACTGCTTCCGTGCGATGTTTATGACTGGTTTTAGGGAGAGTGGATCGGGGTGCACTCAAATTGAGGTAAGTTGGTATCATATGTACTTTTACGGTTACGATTTGTTTCGCAAGATCTTTTCTGACAGTATTTTGGCAGATCCCAAATTGCACCTATTCTTCTTTCCTTACCATGATGGAATATATTTATACTGGGAGAGCCCCAGATCTTGACGTGTTCGGTACAGAAGCTGGTAGTGGGATGGATTTTGTCATTTCGTTGTTGGAACTAGCGGACCAATTCTTCCTTTATTCATTGAAGCAGATATGCGAGAAAGAGTTGTGTCAGTGTGTGAACGCGCACTCTCATGCATTTTTGCTGCAAATCGCACAAAAGACAAATGCATCTCAGTTAGAGTCTTACTGTCGTTATTTCGAACGGAATCAAAACGAGATGAACCTCTGATAGTATATTAGTTAAAGTAGTGTTAGGTTAGAATGTAGTTTTTCAATCATTTAGGATAGAGAAGCTAAAAGCTAGTTGTTCAAATCCAAGGTGAGAGTGAGAGCTTGATTCAAATCCTCTCCGGTTATTCCAAAAAACGCTCTGAAGACATCGTAGAGTAGAAATTGGCCTGCAATAATGCATCCAGCCCATACGCATCGACTTCCTAGCCCGTTGAAGAGAGATTTTACGCCTTCTTCACGAATCATCTTGCTGGCGCCGTCAAACACACTCAAGTTTCCACCGCTATCTTTTGCGACGTAAGTCAAAACCGAGTCAGCCGGTTGGCTAACAACACTCGACAACGCTCCAGAAATTCCCCCCGCTACCAAGCTCACGCCCAATGCGGTGGCTGTGGCTTCTCTAAACTCTGGATAGATCGAAAATATTGCTTCTGATGCTCTTTCAAATGCCAGGAACTTTACTGATCCGAAAATAACTTGACGTATCATTAGTGAAGGCAGCCCAGCATACAAAGTTTTCCAACCCAGCTGCTCGTTTTCGCTTGCAATGATTTGACTCGTTCCAATCAAACCTGCCTCTCTATAAATTTCAGGTTGAGCCACGGCACGAATACGGCATGCCTCTAGGGGTGTCAAGCCTAAACTGGCTATGACAGATGCAAGTGCCCCAGCTACAAGAGCAACATCACTTGATTGTGATAAGCGAGCAAGAGGAGATTAGCGACATTACAAAATTGAACAAGATCCATTACCCAATCAAATCGACTCACTTTGCATGAGCCACTGCAAATGCAGGGGACAACAAACTGGTTGCAATAAAACGCTTGAAAAATGCATACGAAGGGTACACTGAAATTCCATACCATAAGTAGCCAACAATGGTAGCTTGAGTTCCAAGCAGCAACGCTCCTATGCCTTCCTCTTTCGTAATAGTAGCTGCCCCATCAAACACTCCATTATACTCGCCAGGGTTCGTCTGCATACGAGTTTTGACAACGTCTAAGGGAATGACCAACGAGTGCGTCAAAGCACATCCCGCACCGCCGCTTATTCCCAACAGTGCGTAAATATCCAGAGACAGACTTCGCTCACGCAACAATGGCTTCGAAGATACATTGCCGAAAGTTGTAGATATTGCAGTAACTCCAGGCTCTTCGCTTATTCCAATTTCAAACAAATTGATTTTGGGTGTAATGGAATATGATTTCTCGATATCATTGTACTGTATTTGATACTTGTTGGGTAAAAGAAGAGTATAGTCTTCTTGAAAGTTGGGAGTGAAGTTGTCCAATTTGCTGCCTTTATTTGATCCAGTTTGAGTGATTACTTCCTGGTCAAGTTTTAGCAGCTGCTCAATTGGTTGATATACTGGTGGAAGCATGGCAAATAAGAGTCCAATGTCGCGAATAGCACCTTCTTTACTTCCATACTTGTCAACCAGTGAAGTCAGCAGGTGTGAATATTGTGTTTCAACTTTTGAATATGATCTTATGTTGCTCTCGTTTTCCCCTGAGACATAATTGTACAATCCCTTTTGAATTGACGCTGTATATGAACTGAAAGACTTCGATTCTCTCTTCTTTGCTTCGTAGGAGGCCAGCAAGGAAAAAGAGTCTGCTTGATTTCCCCACCATTTCCCTGCACCTTCGTCGTAGTGCAGTAAAAATCTAGCCAGATATGTTGCAAATGATGGCGGAACTATTCTTGCACTCAAGGGTATTGACTGAGACTGCGATGTAGCGTCTGCAGCATTATCCCACTTCGCATCTCCGATTGAAAGTTCTTCAAGTGTCTCGGCAGCATTTGAAGCAGAAGACAGAGACAACGCCGCCAGTGCCAAAGAAGTGCTCATGACCATTGATCTACGATCTGAAATCGTCAGTTTTGAAGATGTAGATTGCATTGCTTCATTTGAATTCGGCGAGCTGCCATCAATATCGATGTCCAGTTCAGGCACTCCATCATTGTGACTCAGGTGCCGATTATGAGATGTGGATGAAAGCAAAGTTAGATGGCTTGTAGGAGTGAAAGACGTTGCAACATACCCAGATACGAGCGCTACGAACGATATTCTCGAACCCGCTGATCCCTTCATCACGGTGCAAGCGTCTTCGTAGATAGTTCCGACAGCGACTCTTCCGTCGGGTTGGCCGATAGTGTCAATGTAGATAGTTGAAGTGAAAGATTGTGGCAGATATTACCGGCGCGCGCCGCCAAAATCCAAAATCCTACAAGATGAAGCCAGCTAAGACATGAACGAAAAGGTACATAGGTACATCCCTACTTATTGTATTGGCTAGCTGACAATGAGTGCTGTTGTCGAGCGAGAGAAGGAAGATGGACGGATTGTACTTATACTGGTGTAGTGAAACGAAGTGTGGCTGCTGCAACAACGTACTCATCTCATGTTCAAATCATTCTTAGCATTAGTCAGTTCAAATCATTCTTAGCATTATTTAACATCGTTCTTGCCATGGGGAGTCTTTCATTCTCTTTCAAATACCTCCACAATGACATCTTCACGCAGTGACAACCCCATTATGCACACCAAGTTAAATTAAGGAGATGGTACACCGTTGATGCAAGTGAAGAAGTCCAATTTCAAAGAAGCACCGCCGATCAATCCTCCATCAATATCTGGTTGACTCAAAAGTCCTTCGGCATTAGCACCCTTCATACTTCCTCCGTATTGAATACGAACGGAGGCGGCGACATCAGCACCGACATTGTCAGACATCCACTGACGGATGTTGGCATGGGTCTCTTGTGCCATCTCTGGTGTGGCAGTGAGACCAGTTCCAATGGCCCAAACTGGCTCATAGGCGACTGAAAGAAGATGGATATGTATCAGCAAAATCATGACATGACAATCACACGTACAAACAAATAAGTTGGCAAAACTCACTGGAAACATTGGCCCAGTCCTCCTTGCTCAAAATCTCAGCAGCAGGCTTCAATTGTTCCGCGCAGACATCCATAGTTGTTCCAGCCTCACGCTCCTCCTTCTTCTCTCCGATGCAGAGCATAACTTTCAAACCCTCAGAAAGGGCCATCTTGGTCTTCTTAGCAACGAGCTCTGAGTCCTCACCAGCCATTCCGAATCCCTCACGACGCTCGGAGTGTCCAAGAATGACCCAGGTAACACCCAAATCTTTGAGTTGGCTGGCGCAAACTTCTCCGGTGTGGGCACCAGTTCCAGTAAGGGCGCAGTTCTGTGCGGCAATTTCAATATCACTTCTCAAACTTTGCAAGCAGATGGGGATGTGAATGAAGGGAACACCAATAACAACTTCGGCATTGGCAGGGATGGGTCCGGCAGCGTTGAAATCAGAGCAGATCTTCTCAACGGAGGCAACAGTACCATTGGCCTTCCAGTTTCCACCAAGGAGGTATTTGCGTGAGCCTTCAGGGGCTTCGGTGCCCTTGGAGGAACCAGCGGGGCGGGAGCAACTATCAGCGAATGCCATGATTGAAATAGAGGTATAGGAAGTAAGAGAGAATGTTTTGAACACAAATTATGTGGAGATGTTAACCAGCTGGGTGGCAACAACACAAGATCCGGAAGTGGATTTTGGAACGGAAATGATGGCGCTGACGATTGTGTGCGTGGGGAATCGGGAATCTGTGCCACGTCCCTCTCCACACTATGACAATATCTGTAACGTCATCTGACTCAGTCTACACTCCGACAACCGCGAAATAAAAGCCGCAACCACAAACCGCACCGTGTTCTTTGAAAGAACAAAATCATCAACTTCAAATCGATCGACCTCCACCCTTGCTTCAATTGTATCACAATCCATTCATACTTATTATCAAAACCAGTACGTCAACCATGAACAAGCTCATCGCCGCCGTCTTACTCGTTGTCGCCATCATGGAGAGTGCCTCAGCGTTTTCCACTGGAGCTTCTTCTCTTACCACACGGGCAGCCTCTACCGCTCCTCTTGGCCCTTCACTTGAATTCCAGACCACGTCATCCACAGCACTCAACTTGAAGGTGAAGGTAGATCCAAATGCCAAGGGAAACAAAAACGTTTCTGGAAATGCCAAAATGGCCGCGTAAGTAAACTAGATACAGCCAGTACATGCTGCATGCGCATTTTGCACAACTTTCCCTTCTCAACAGCTCTCCTTCACGCATGTGTTCTTTCATTATCATCACAGGTACGGAGGATCGATTGTATTTGCAGCCTTGCTTCCAATTGCGTTCCTTGTTTGGTCGGCAGTCAGCAAATAAGTAAATAGCTAATATTTCATTGATCGAGAGGATGTTTAGGATCAGAATGATACACAACAATAGATATAGAACATGTGATTACTACTGTAGGACTGTAGGAATACATAAGTAGTTTTGTGATGGTACATAAAGACTTAGGCTACGAAACGGGTGATGTAGGAAGGGGAAAGCAAGCAAATAGACCGACTAGATAACCCACACACAAAAGAAAAAGTTATCAATATATTTTCTTCGTTTCCTCGTTGTATTCTCTAAGACGAGTGTATTTTCCATTTGCTCATCTCGAGTTTTCACTCCGCCATGAGCCGATCTTGAGCTGGTTCAAAAGCAGCCTTGAACTGTATATTTTTCATAAGGCAACTAATGTCTATATCTCTCAGTCTTTAGTTGCCTACGAGACAGTGGTGAACATGAAGTTGAGATAGATTTCTCTTTGACGAAGATCCGCTTGAAGCTGAAATCGAACTCAACAGCTACATCCGCAACAGCACAATACAGCCACAGGAGGCAGGCCAACGAATCCAAATATAACAGCCAAACCCCGTCAAAGCCGGCAAGCTCTGCGTAAGACACTACACACTCCATTGCAGAACCTGCAAAAAATAAATCCATTTTAGTGCAAGAAAGGAGATAAAAGGTCAAACTGACCGCGCTCCCATACTTCATGGAGCTTCCTTCGATATGAAGTGCATTGGCCATCCCTATAAGACCACCAATAGGCACCATTAAAGTTTGAAGTGCATAGCTATTGCGATCACTGTACATCTCGATGAGACCCATTGCTGCGTACGAAAACGCTCCCAAAATGTTGTTGCGTTCATATTGTACCCAGAAATCTTCTCTAAATTCCAAAATATCAGCATGATTATTTTCATGGGACCATTCTTCCCATATGTCATCATCATCCTCATCTAAAATGTTTTGAGGGACATGATGATCACGAACATATTGATCCCACCGCATGGACACTATTGATAGTTGGAGGTAAAAAATTGAACCCAAAACGAAGCACAGATGTGAAAGATACAAGAGATATGTGGAATTCTTCCGTGTCACTTGCAGATTGTTCCAGGAACTTTCATCATATCCCATCTCTATTGCTCCCTGTTGTTGATCATAATCCAAATCTTCCCAGGATTTATTGCAACTCTCGGGTTCTTCATCTGCGTCCCATAGTTCTTGAGTGTAACCCAGCTTTGATGCTATTGTTGTTGAATAATGATATTCACAGACGGATTGAGGATTGATTGGTCGGTGACAGCTTCGCTTACAGGATCTGCATTTGTCTAGTCCAAAACTCACCTGCTTCCTTTCCCTCCTGGGGCAGCTCCTCCCAATGACTATTGTCATATTTCATCGCTGCAGATGAAGATGATGATTGTCTGTTCGATTGTCTATGGTACGACGTGAAGTAACGGCAATGAGCTCGATTATGGTCGTGCGGTGGAGTATTTGAATCGCTGAAGATTCTTTCTTTACCGTTTTGTTGTGAGAATTTTGTTTTGTTTATGTTTATCATGTTTATCTAGAGTTAGAGAATCCGCACTCTGCTTATGATATGGCACAAGATCGGTCGACTGTGGTTGCTTGCCAAACCGTCGCCACACCTATGGCAGCGCGGATGGTCACCGCCAAGATATGATGTAAGAAGATCATCAACTCAATCAATGACTTTCGCCGGAGGAATGCTACATGCTACCCGGCGCCCCAAAAAACTCCTCTCCGCTCCGTCCATGCATCACCCATCACATCATAACATACCAACCATCCATTACATCTCATCGTAGCCGAAGTAGAAATGTAGTAACGACGAAGTAATACACACATCATAATGAAGAGAGGCAATAAGAACAGCGACAGTGATGCTGCAAATGCAAAGTCCAGCAAACGACCTCGAGAGGAAGAGCAGACAGCTCCTCAATATGGGTCAAAAGAATATTGGGAGGCAAGGTACAAATCTCATTTGACAGATGTAAAGGTCGATACGAACAATGCAAACACAGGCAAAGGCAACAACACCAACGAAGCAACGGATATTGGTGATGCAGGACACGCTTGGTATTTCTCATACGAAGAGCTACGCCCTTTAATTTTGCCTCTGATTCTTGGAAGTGAAGAAAGCGAAGCTGAAGAGTTGGAAAGTAATTGTGACGACAGTGACTCATGGGTCGAGGAGGAGGTAGATGAAGGAGAGATAGAAGACGAAATAGAAAATGATGAGGAAGAAGTTGATGGTGATCATAGTGAAGAGGAGGACGAAGCAGCAGACAATGACAACGAATGTGCCGACGACAGCAGCAACGACAACCTCATTGCAAAACAAACAAGTCTACCAGACAAGAGTAAGAAAGTGTTGGAAGTTGGCTGTGGAGACGTTGCACTCGGTGTAGAGCTGGCAGCAGATCTAGTGAAAATACAAGGAGCCAAAGCAGGACTCGTTGTGGATGAAATATGTTGCATCGACTACAGTGACACTGTCGTGAAGACGTTGATTGACAAACAAAAAGAGGAACACAACGGCTCATCATCGACGTTGCAAGCATCTTTCCATTCACTTGATGCACGGTCTCTACCGCAGGCTCCAAATACATTTGATCTGGTGTTGGAAAAAGGAACTCTTGATGCAATGCTGTCAGACAAAGATGAGGGGGTGAAGAACTGCATTCAAATAGTAAAAGAGATGGCTCGCGTAACCAATGTTGGAGGGTCCATACTCATCGTGAGTCATCTCAATGCCAATGAATCAAAAGGGATGACTTGGCTCGAAGATATTGTGTTCAGCGGCTTGGAGGCGGAATTCAAAGATCGACGAGAGGCAATAAAAAAAGAAGCGCAGTATTATGTATGGTCTATTCAAATACATGGAGGTGAAGGCCAATTGATGAATGACGAAGATGGCGAAGAAGTCATGACCTACGGCCCAGCAGTATACATTATCAGGAAGAAAAGCGTGCCTCCAACTAGAGCAAAGGAGTTGTTCAGCAGGAGAACAAAGAAAGACATCCAAAATGATGCGGATAGTGACAATGGTGACGAAACGGAATTCTCTTTGCCTCCAGTAAAGGTTGAATTCTTAACCTATGATTAATTTTAGACTGATGATTATACAGCGATATCCTTCAAATCAAATATCTATGACAAAATAATTGATGTCACATGTTCAGTGTTAGACTTCTAACAATATGTAACCTTTGCCGACTCTGACACTGCACTAATTATATCTAACAGAAATTTTAAAGTACGTCTGGTGCACTAATATAATATAATGGTCACACTTAATTATCTCGAAGCCCGATGCCAAAAGAGCCACATTCTACGCTTGGGAGCTTCTCAAACAAGGAAGGTTTTTGGGGGAGGGGCTACGTTGGGCACGGCTTTTCTGGGCACGGGTTGGGCACGCCCTATGATGTGACGATTCTGCCACGTCACCATACCACGCTCTCCCACCACCCCTTCTTTCCACCACAAGCCCCGCACACAGTCAAAGTTAGATACCCCAGTAACTACATCATAAGCCATAAAGTCACCGCGGCAACACCAACTAGCATAAATCATAGTCACTACAGCAAAACACTACCGCTCATTCCACTTTCGTCGTCAGATTTTTTCGTATTCTTGCCGCTGCTTCAATAATTGGTCATCTACGACCTATCGAATTTACACACAACATACCTTACAAACAAATCAATGTTGGTCGATTATTATGACCTACATCGATTCGAGTTGTTCCAGCAGAAGGTTCGCCGATACGGTGGCGAAGCAGCCGTCCGTCATGACTATAATATTTACAACAGAAAATACACTCCTCCACAATTGAAGGATCAAATGAAAAGCGGCAACTATTTACATAATCAGAACCTGAAATGGTGGCGGACAATAAACAAGAACAAACCTTCACCAAAAAAAATATCATTTTTGTCATCATCATTGCAATATGACTCCAAAAGAGACAACAAACGGAAGGCGATGGAACTTGACAATTCAACTGTTTCATTTCAGTTCAACAAAGTCACAGCAAAGAAGAAACGTAAAGCGGGGAAACACAAAGCACAACTCACCGCCAAACATTTAACTAACTCTCCTGCACCCCTCATTACACCACAATATGGGGACTTTGTTGAGGTTGAATTCTCCTCCAATTCAAGCGTTTATGTTCTTTATGCTCGCGCAGATAGCGAATGCCCCCTGCTTCGTGACATACATGAATGCTGCTATAAAGGAGCCGGAAATACTCTTGACAATTCTCTTGATGCTTTGCCCAAAAGAGCTTGGGAACAAGACAACCATGCTGGTGGGGGATATGCAGCATTTGGGATTGGATCCATGGATAAAAGACAAACTGGGCCCTTCTTTCTTATGAATCATCAATATGAAAAGGCAAAAGCTATTACTTCCTCTCTCTCTTCCATCTTTGGTAGAGTTGCGGCAGCCTTGCTGAACTACACACCTAATGTAT
This sequence comes from Skeletonema tropicum, assembly GCA_037178625.1. Lineage (NCBI taxonomy): Eukaryota > Bacillariophyta > Thalassiosirophyceae > Thalassiosirales > Thalassiosiraceae > Skeletonema > Skeletonema tropicum. The sequence goes on from CM074136.1 coordinate 1,767,998, forward strand.
TTAGGGAGAATGAAAAAATTAAGAGCATAAATGCAAACTTCTCTTTCCCACCAATTGGTTGCCAAGGTGCAGTTGGCTGGATGGCAAATCAAGTTGCGATTCGCCGCATAGGCAAGGGATGCCAGAAGAATGCAATGATAGAAGACAGTGTTGTGGCATTGCACGCTGACACCGGGGATTTGAGTACAATGCACCCGCTTGTATACATACCGCGCGGTGGTCCAGATGGAAGAGGTGGAATTATAGCAGATTCCCACTTGGTCATTGCGGAAAGCGAGACTGGTGGCAAATACATTCAAATCGAGACAAATGTGAGAGATACTGTCTGTATAGTGGTCTTCAATAGCGCACTGAATTTGCATGGGTTGGTCCAATCATCCCCTGAAGGTGAAACTGAAGATGCCTGGAGCACGAGGCTCATTCCATTCATTACAAAGCAAATGTATAACTTCATGTTAAAGAACAAATCTGCAGCGCCAATTGATAAGTTTAATGTTCTAAGAGTAAAGTAAAACACATCTTTTCCTACGCATATTTGCTCAAACATTGGTACCATACTGCCTCTGTAATGTGTGGAGAGAATTTTTTCTCTGAGAATGATCTATTCTATGTCATCTTCATTCCCAGGAATCACTGATTTTGATAGGGGATAAGCACCTATTGATTACCCCACCAATCACCCAACCAGTGAATTAGCAACTTTTGTTGCATAAAATGAAATAGTAAAGAAGAATGCTTGTGCTCAAGCCACAAAATTAAATCAGTTGTCTTTATCTTTACAGAATCATTTTCCATGAAGAAACACGTAATGGCTATTACTTTGTCCTTCTCTTGCCCATAGTGCAACTGTATTATGATCGAAATACATGGGTTGACAATCTTTCATGGCCAATCCCCTTAGAATGATATTCGCCTTGTATACCACACTGTTCAAAACAAACACCTTTCCAACAACTTGAATCCCAATCGCATCCTTTGCAACACAAGGATCAACATCAGCTGTTGATTTTGTTTCGTCCAAAACCGAAACAGTCTCAATCAATCCCCAAGTTGATTTCACTAATCTTTTCCCAATCTGCTTTGCAGCTGCGCAATTTGCCTTGTTGTGTCCAATACCCTTACAAAGATCACAAGTTGAAATGTGACGTTTTGCCGTAACCACTGCTTCCACTCCGCTTATCTTTCTTTTCATGCAAGTTCCACCTTCGCCCCGTTTCCTTGTAGAAGGAAGGATGCCTTGAGGGTTGTTGATGTTATTCTTACCATCCGCAACTGTAAGATCAAGGTACGACGCAGCTGCTCCTTTTAATTCTTCTTCCCCGACATTTTGAATATTAGCAATCATGTAATTCACAACTGGCAAAAGCTTCTGGTATGTTTCGTTGCTGCGCGATGCAGTACTGGCAAGCTGTTTGAATTTGTCCAACAGAATATTGTGCATTTGAGTCGAATTCAAACGTTTCGCTTTCTTTGCTGTATAACGTTTTGCAATCAATGGGTTGGCAACAAGATCTGACACAAATTCCCCTACACATTCACCGCCAGCAACTTGTACATTATCTGTTGCATTAGTATGCAGCTCAACTGCACCAACGACTCCCTTCTCATCTGGCAGATCAAAATCGGCACCCCCAAAATCTGCTGCAGGAGTGTCATCAATGGAAGAACCACCATTTCTTTGTGGTGCTGGAGAAATTGCAGGGATTGACTTCACTTCGGTATCATTAAGTTTCCAATGATTGTGAAACTGTGACTCATTGAATTCAAAATCGCATACTCGTTGGATGTGCTTGCATGGCTGTCCACTGTTGATGTCCCTTTTGCACCACATGCAGTAATACACACCGTCTCTGAATTCTACAACCCTCCTTGGTTGTGTCACTCTATCTGGACCTTTTAAATAAACCAAATATGCCTTAGTCACACCTCTTGCCTGTTGCTCAGCAGACAGTACTGCCATTTCCTCATATGAGTACTCTTGAGCTTCTAGGTTTGTCTTGATGAAGTTATCCACAACTTTGACAGAACATTTCATCGAACATTCTTGAGCCGCTTTTGTTCGCATGCCTTGGACATCATCATCGTAGACTGCAACTCGTGCTTTGACTCTTTGCTTTCGTTCCTCAGAAGTCTTATCCTCATCTTTCTGAAGGTGTTGCTGGACGACACCAGTAAAAGAATGAACTTGTCCTCCAAGATGACGTTGGAACGCTGAGAATGATCCCTCGACAACGGAACTTGCCTCCATATCCAGTGTGAAATTCTCAATTCTCCAAGGATTCCCCCACCGCTCTTTATAAAGGGAAAGTTGCTGAAGATATTCTGCAGCCCCTGGCCATTTGCGGCATGCTTCATTCAAGCGAACATCCCATTCCTGTTTACATGTGGTGTTCTTCACCAGATGTTGATACACAAAGGACTTGCAATCCGCATAGCCTGGGATGTGTTTCAAATTACGAGGGAAATCTAGTCTCATAATATGCCATGTACAGGCACCAAAGAATGTGACAGAAGGGAGAAATCGTTGTATAGGCTCCACACCAACTCCTACAAAAACAACAAAGAATTCGGTCGTAAGCAGCTCCTTGCATGATGTTGAGATGCACACATGAACAATGGTGTTGTATACTTACCCAAATCTGACATGGTGGCTTTCACAATTTCAGCAGCAAAGGGTGACATACTAACAAGGCTTTGCAGCACCCACGATACAGCTTCATTGCTAGCACACATAGTCATTGCTCCCATTACAGTTTGAGATTTGCCTTCATGATCTGAAACCATAACATTCCAAAAGCAAAAGTTGCTTGTATTGACACCACTCCTTGTGTCATCAATGAATATCATAGCACCATGTCTGAGAAGTCTTGCCCTCATCCTACCAGTCTGCCATGCAGTTCCACTGAATCTGTGTTCTGAATCAGTTGTAACTCGACTGTCATATCCATCTACTTCTTCCTTTAAACCTCTATGCAACATTAGCAGGTTATCAATGCTGTCTTTACTCCCGGCAGAAATCTCATTTGCTAAGTCTTCGTTATGAAGATAGTCAGTCCATTGACCTATCTCCTCCTTAGAGCACTCATTTGGTTTCCAATTTTTTATGGGCTCATCATTTAGAAGTCTGTAACGCAAATTGGTAGCCTCTTCCAGTGTTGCATCCAGAAATCCTGATTGAATCAACCAACTTTTGACATCATCAGTGCCATATCTACGCGCTTTCACTTCTTTACGTAGGTGCGCTAAAGCATAGTCAGGATATGTTCTCCCTGCTCTCTTCCGTAATGCGAAAATCATCTCCTGGTCATCTCCACCATTACAACCGTTTGTATGCTCTAGAGAGACAGATGTTATACGGACAATTTCATCATTACGGCATGCGTCATTAGGCATTCTTTCACGTGCAGCACTGATGTGCCACTCACAGCCAGTCTTCAGAGACTGACGAGTTGGCCGGGCACCCTTGATCCCTTCTTTCTTTTGTGACTTGTGGGTTCCTGATCTAGGACAGGTGTATCGATAGCTAATGTAATTATCTGCTTGCGTTCTTTTGTTTTCTGTCTTTTTTTGTTTAGGAAACATCCGCACAGTCACGCAATAATCTTCCACTGCTTGTTTGAAGAGTTGTTCCGATGGAAACACATCGTTGTTGTTAAAAGGTGCAGTGGCAGTGGAGGTATTAGTGGATGTATTGGTGGCCAAATCTAATTCTGCCTCTTCAGTTGGTGAAGTTGTTGTGGTTGTGTTGGTGGGCATATCAATGGTGCCAGTCAGACCGTTTTGCATCGTCATATCAAGAGGTTCGCTTGGGTTTTGTTGAGGAATTAGATGTTGCTGTTGCTGTTGGTTTTGAAAAAGCGATGCTTGATTGAGAAAAGGTGCAGGTGGTCGAAAATTGATGGGAAAAAGATGCTGAAGCTGATGATGATTATAACTTGGCCACTGATTGTTGGAAGATGGCAGAGGAGGAAACAAAGTGGCGAAGTTGCTGTTGTAATGTGGCATTACGCTATGAGCAGCGCCTGTGTCATGCGGATGTTGCATGTTTGTGGAGGTGGAGGTTGACAAACACGCACCAGAGGAAGAAGCAGGACCAGGATTACCAGGATTCATTAGTAGATTGGTGCTTGGTGACGACCTCCTGCCACTGTTATCGTTGTTAATATCCTGAGAATGTGCGGATTGCATGATGTATTAATGACACTGGTAACACTTAGCTTACTTTATTTTTGTCATTGGCCGCGCTGCAGCAACATAAAGAGAGAGAGAGAGAGAGAGAGAGAGAGAGAGAGAGAGAGAGAGAGTAGAGAGAGAGCGCGCCTCTTGTTGAAAGATAATTCTGCCTTTTAGGGTTAATGGAGAGAGCGTGGTATGGTGACGTGGCAGAATCGTCACATCATAGGGCGTGCCCAACCCGTGCCCAGAAAAGCCGTGCCCAACGTAGCCCCTTCTCATGAAGATCATGGGGCTACCCTAGATGCAACAAGTTGTCACAGGGAATGACTCTCTTCCGGTATTCCAATACCGTTACGACAGTCATTCTTCCTGTTCACACGTGTCAAGTAGCAACCACGGTAAGAACCCGTGATTGATCCTCTCACACAAGATGACGTCGCACGATGGTGCTCCTTCATCACCTTTGGGAATAGCCCACTCTTCTTCTTTAGCTCTTAAGCTTAGTCACCATGATATCCGTGTTCCTAGTGGTCTCTTCTGGCTCTAGTTGCACAATCAATACCGGTCCTATTTGCTTGTGACATTATTTATAAATATTTCCATCCAGTTTACTGGGTGCAAAGCAAAAGAATCCTTCATCGGTCGGGAAAGATCGACCTTTGAGAAGAAAAAATTAATATTATTCAGCGCATATCCACATTGGTGGGTTTGTGAACCGTGAGCTAGTACAACAAAATCGATTGGCTTCTAGAAGATCCATTTCGTCAACACATGGATGTGCGATGAACGCTCGGCGTTTCGTGCTACCATGGAGATGTGACGGCGTGCGATAGAAGTGTGTTTCGACGTTGACAGAAGTGCATCGGAGGTGAGAAAAGAATTTCGATTCTCCTCATGTAGAGGATGTGCCCATGGCGAGAATGCACCGTGGCACAGCTCATCACAATAAGGAATTTCATTCCAATAAAAAGACTACGGTCATCTAAATCCAAAGGACATCAGCTGTTGAGCGATGGACTACGATTAGAATTACGTGTGGGGGGAGAAGTGTTCTCTCATCCAACCCTCACATATCGAGAGTCATCTGCTGTTAGGCGAGATGATACCCTCACAACAACAGAGTTTGCGGATATAGTTAGCAGACTTAGAAGTATTTATTCCTTATAAGACGCTGGTCGCAATTGGAAAAATACGCACTCTCTTGTCTACCTCTGAGAAGGTGTGGAGAGTTTTGATCTTTACAGCATGATAGTGCATGTAGCTGGAGCTATTGAGAGCATGTTTGTCGACGCATTCTGTACAGATTGTGATTGTCGCAGCCACTTAGCCTTGATGGATTGTTGGTTATTACACAGTGTTGCCGAGGTAGTCTACGCCTTGCTCAAGCGAGTACCTCAGGATGACGAGACGATTATACCCCACTGGGCGAAGTCGAACGTGCAATTGAACCACCTACCCTAATTAATAAAAATTATATTGCTGTGAAAGCAAATCGTGTTTATTTGTCCCTTTATTTGTCCCTGTTGATTCAACATGTGCAGCGACGTCCTGGTTAAAGAAAGATCAAGTCTATTCAGTTGCGCACAGCGTGCTGTTCAAAGAAAGGTCATGTCTATTCAGTTACGCACAGCGTACTGTTCAAGTCATTTCTATCCAGCGACGAACTATTTAGCGTAAATTCATCCTTATTCACTGGTGCATCTAGGATGACCAGCCTCTTGCTTGCATTGTGGGAGGAGGAGGAATGAGAGAAACAATTCAAGAGCAATCTGAACTGGAATTACCAAACCAAAATGGTCTGTGCCGCTGTGGCAGCCATGGATTGTCCATGTTCTCTAAATGTGGTTGGCCAACGTGGCAATCATGCCTAACATATTTCAGAAGACAAGGTCATGGGGGAGTAACGATTGTCTACTCTGCTTCTCCTAGATATCGGATTATATCCTTTGGTGTGCCGTTTCTTCCACCAAAGAGATCTTCCAAAATACTAATGAGCAATTCAGATGTTAGTCTGAAGGGAAGGGGACTTCCTTGGTACTTTGTGTCCATGGCAAGTGTCCCGAGTCCCGAATCTCGTACCTTGATTCTCTGTCTTGTTTACACGCGACAGTCGAAAGGAATCTCTTGCGCAAGCTCAAATTCAAACATTATCCGGAGTGGTGGGTCTCGTAGGAGAGACTACTCTATCAATACTAATACGGTGGTCATGCCTAGAAAAGGAAGACTACTTTCACAACGCAATCTCGCGTCGGCGAATATGATTGTGGTTGGAACCATGCTGCTGCAGATTACCTACGGTGTTCAAAAGGAACCTGCACACACCTCGATGCATCCGACTTAACTATCCTTGCTGGATGTACTTCTCACGTGAATGAGAGGACGTTCAAGGATTGCTCGAGCAAGTGGAAAAGCACATGCGGAAATCAAGGCAGGGTCGCAAACAGGCGCATACCAGCACAACGAGATGATAACTACAAGACATCGTCCTTCTAAACCGCTGTTGTTGAAGACAACTAGTGGAGGACTTGCGAGAAAGCTGGCTGCTTGCTCAATGCTCGTCCTACAGTCCGAGAGTGGCTGAGATCCGTAGCCGACTGCTCACCGTGTTTCGGGAGGTTCACCTTCTTCCAATGCACGTGAGACATTCATCGGCTGATGGTAAATTTCGTTCATAGTTCGGTGACCTGATTTTTGAATACTCAGATTGAATAGAGCTCGCCAAGCCTGCTTCATGGAGGGTTCAGTACAGAACAGGCCATCGAGGGAGCTACACTTGCACCCGGACATCTTCTACTGAAATGTTGTAATACATGATGAGAAAGTGTTTAAATCTATCGGAACGACCTGTTGTTTGGTGTACACAACGCAGGTAATAATGATCAAATAAGAGAGAAGCGTGCTCAAGGCAGTTCTCGAGGCTTCCAAGTAAATGCTGCAAAAGACACTTACCATGCCCAGGAAGTGACTAACACTTGGATACACCATCTGGAAATTGTTCTTTCGACGATGATGGTTGCCATCTTAGTTCTTGTGTGTTGTACCAAGACTACCAATAGATCTGCTCCGCTGCTTTTAGTGGCACATGTGGGGCCTCCTCGAAATTCGGTCAATATGGTACGGGGAGGAGGGATGCTGACCAAACAAGGAAGCGTTCCCATGATCAATCGCCAGCGACTAGATGATGTCTAAGGCGTTTCCAAATTCAGAGTTGATCGGCATTTTGGCTGAGCTTACTTCATTCAAGCGCAAGGCTTGGGGGAGTATCGATTCTTGATGACACTCATCGACTGGCATCTGTCGTGGTGCACAACAGGAGATGAAGTGATGAAGCTTGAACTTCGAAAAGAAGTTCAAGGGCGCGTGTCGGAGTGCGGGTGAGTAATGTGCTATCACCTCCTCTCGGCATTTGTGCCTGGAGTTCTTCCGGTCTAAAGACAGGGCGAGGGCCGCCATACCCTCCGGGAGACAATCTCTACTCATGTTTATCAAATCAACCTCAAACTAATTGCAAGGGGAAGATATTACGACTGCGACGGGGCTAGTGCTAGCGAGGCTGCGCTGCCTCAGTTGAGATCCTCAGTGGTCGAGGGTGTGATGCTTCAGCGTAAAGGAAAGTAGTACATATATTACCAGCGTTTGACAGCGTCATCCTTCACGACACATGCCACACCTACAAAGGAAGAGGTACCGACAGCAGCTCATTGGAGTGCGCTGTTATAATGCAGACTTGGGAAGACAGCAGCTCTTTGAGTGGCTGATCTAAAGATGACGAAGACAAATGGTAAGCTCTTGTGACTGCGCATAGTCACACACGACATGGAAGTAGAAGATAGTGTTCTGATATAAACGTTGATGAAGCAAAGCTAGCTACGTATGTTCCTGGACCTGCCGCAACATTCTAATGGGATCGAGAAATATTCTAATGATCTTCGACAGAGATGATGTATGCAGAGCCTATGCAACGATGCAAAAGGAGATACCTCTGTGGTGATTCCGGCAGCTCTTCAATCCAAGATCCAAGACCTTGCTTAGGGGATCTGGTATATCACGACCGTTTTGTGCCTTAGGCCGATGGATCGTAAGAACGCACTTTACGTCAACGAGGTTCTGACAGGTACTGATGCAAGTACGCTTATTTTATCAGGAAGTTATGCAGTTGTGCATGCAGTTGTTGTTGCCCTATCGTCTGATCTGATATTAGATTCGATTGAGGTAGAGGTGCCAAAGAAGGCTGAGGAGGGAGCTCAGGATGCGCTTACCCCTTTGCAACATTCAACTTGCCATTATTATGTGTGAAACTATGATCGACCTTCCACGGCTCGTTCAAAGTGGTTGACTTTCCCACTACCAAAGATTCGAACGGGATGTTGGTGAATCCGCGAGATAGAGTGACTCCTCTTCTCACACTTCAAGTGAAGTTCAAGCGGACTCTCTACCTGTTCTTCAAGACTCTTGATTAAATCGTTTTAGGCAGAAGTGATGAATGCACATGAAGCCAGTGATACTCTTCCAACACGTAAGTCACGATATTCAAGAATACAGAGATGATACAACCTCTCTGGACGGAGTGCAATATGTACTTGTTACAATTACAATGCACCCACCGCAGTACTACTGCCGCAAAAACAGAGTCACTTGTGAACCTGTTGATGCAGCCCGATCGTCAAATCCGAATGCAGCCGGAAGACAATCTGGTCTCTTCGTACCACACCGTTTAACGCAGCCTTGCGAAGCCAGTAAAGCGTTGTCCAAGATAGACACTTGTTATACTCTGGTCGCCAGGATGGCCGCTGCCGAAAGAAATTGGTGGATAGTTCCAAACGCTCGAAAGAACTTCGAAGCGTCGCGATCCCAAATACTGATTTGGTTCGTAGGCTTTGATCTAGCCGTTTTTAAAGTCTTAAATCTGCCGAAAGCAGAGACTCCAACGGAGGTCTCTTCTTCAAGCGACTGAAGTTGACACGAAAGGAACTGTACGATACAAAAAAGAGCCTCAGTTAGTTTAGTCTAGTGAGCGCTACAACAATTGATAAAGACCCCATAGTATTGAGGAGTACAGGGGGTGTGTATAGAGAAATTATTCGAATTGGAAATGGAAACTGAACGTTGAACAACGACGTCTTGGCCAAATCCTATGCACACACAACCGATGTCAAGGAAAGTACATTTGGTTGCTCTAATATCACAAAAGAACTTACGTCCTTGATTCGATCGAAATTGACATTGCCTGGAGGTCTTTTTTTCCCAAGTTGGGTTTTGGTTTCTATCTGTTAGACTGGTTTTTTATCCGGATGGCTTGCCATGGGTTTTCCAGTCTTGACAGCTCGTTTTTGGTTCACACAAGTTCGGGGGAGAATGTCACAGGGAATGACTCTCTTCCGGTATTCCAATACCGTTACGACAGTCATTCTTCCTGTTCACACGTGTCAAGTAGCAACCACGGTAAGAACCCGTGATTGATCCTCTCACACAAGATGACGTCGCACGTTGGTGCTCCTTCATCACCTTTGGGAATAGCCCACTCTTCTTCTTTAGCTCTTAAGCTTAGTCACCATGATATCCGTGTTCCTAGTGGTCTCTTCTGGCTCTAGTTGCACAATCAATACCGGTCCTATTTGCTTGTGACACAAGTCCATCTCCATGGCGCTCATTTGAGGTGAAAATTGGGGCAGGACTAGAAAGGCTTTCCTGATCAAGTTAATCTCTCTCACACTTGCAATTGACTCTCTCACACACACAATGGATCTGTTGACATCTCATGAAGCATCACAAACAAAAAGCATTCGCTCCGAGGCCCAATCCAGCAGGAGATAGACACAATTCAGGCACAGATGGCCTGCCAGAGGGGAAGGTCAGAGCCTATTTCGAAATCTCACCGAACTCTTTGATGAAAAATACATAGCATCAAAAGTTTACTAGTGTTATAATAGACTACATCACCACCATCTAAACTAACACTGAACTTAGAAGTCATCACACAATAAGACCAGAATCATGTGACTAGACAACTAAATCCCCCCATTCCACTAAATCCCCCCCATGAGGTATAAACGAAGTGAGTCTGTACGAAGAGCACTTCTGAACGAAGTGAATTCGTTTGGTCAATACAGTAAACTTGATTGGCACTTTAGTATTCGAATCAAAGACTTGGATCGAAAACTAGCACTCCGGAGAGCCTGCCCCCAGCCAGTATTAAGGAAAACAGGGATCTACGTCCCACAAGAAATAACAAACAGTGATCATCGCAATGCCCCTGCTTAGCTACTCTTGGGTCGACGATCGCACATGAAACAATCCATGGTGATGCATGGTTTGCAACATTTGTTATGCCAATTCATTTCCAGCTAGACACTAGATAGTGCCCTGGTGTGAGAGAGTATCTAGGAATAGAGGAAAGACAACAAATAGTTATATGTCAGATGACCGTGGATGAAAATGTAATCGAACACAGCTGTTGGCAACCAAATCACAAATAATAAAGGGAAATGGGCAAGCACATCTGGACAAGCGTCAATCAAATCAGCAAGATACACTCACATAATTGCAATTCTTCCAGTAAGCCTACCCATGGAGGCCCTGCCCATGGTGGCTTCCGTCCCACCCATGGAGGGTTGGGTAGCTCAAACAGCCCGCCCATGTTCAAAAGTGGTAGTAAGTTGGGAGTGGCAAGTGTTTGGTGAATAGAATAGGAATCAGTACGATAACTCTGTATTTATGAAGTTTTCAAGTAACGTGTAACATGCATGAAGAAGGTCTGTCATGCTCCTTGTCTCCCCTTGTCTTCTCTTCGTTCGGTTTCGGTGGCTCACATTGAGATGCCTGTCCCACCTGGCCACGCCAGGAAGTCGGAAGTACGTAAGGCAGATGTGCCACGTCACCACTTACAATTTGAGTGGTGTGTGCAGTGGTTTGTGTGAAATACGCGTGTGCAGCGTAGCCTCTCTCGCCAGAACGATCTGCGTACATACTTACTTCTACTTATCTGCGTGCGTCTACGATACTTACTTATGTCGACTGAGCACTGTCCAAAAGAAGACCAAGCACTATTATTATCCAAAAGCTGACTCTTGGTCAAAACACTGCTTTTCCTTTGGTCACCTATCATCTAAAATGGCTGACACCGAAGAGCACACAGTAGCTGCTAGCTACAAAAGTTATCTTTCCGGGATGGTGCGGGACTGTGTTAACCTAGACAGTCGCGGCCAGTCTTCCAAAGTGAAGATCATTAAAGCAATTGAATTCTATGTTAGATTTAGTTCAAAAGCCAGGCATAGAGGTTGTATTACCATGCTTGCCTGTCTCCTCGATAGCTATAACAAATGTCATGAAACTTTTGGCCATTTTTCTCCTGCTGGAACCCATGCACGTAAATATATAATGCAAGCATTCAATCGTAAGTTCTGAAAGATTTGATCTGTTTTGTCCTTTGCTCAATTACTCACATTAATTTTTGCTCCAGCCAATCAAGGTAATTTGACAGGTAGTGAACTTCCACAACATATTGTTGAAATGATGCAGACAACTTATTCGACAGGGTTACTCTTGCCAGATGATCAACCGTTACTCTTGCCAGATGATCAACCACAAGAGACATCATTTACTCGAGATGCAGTTCCTGGATATAGTAGGTTCGTTATGTATGAAGCTAAACAATTCAATACTAATGCTACCAATCATCTACAAATGAATTTTTACATATCAACAGTATACTATTGTGGATTATCTGAAGAGTATTGGAATTGATAAACCCAACCGAACAGTCATCAATGATTTAAAATGTCGCATCAACAACATCAATGATGGTGGTAATGACCAGGAATCAGATGATGATGAGCTGTTAGAGGCAGAAGAGGAAACATTTGATGCCCAGTCACATCGTGTATATATTGTCTATCACGCAGACACAGAATCATTCATTGACTATCATCGGGGATTCTTTCGGAAACGACAAATTGGAGACATCGCGATCACACCCGAATGGGTCATTGAGTCAGATAATCTCCAATACATCCCTTTGTACTTTGTACATTTACTCCGCCAACAGGAAAGACTGCAAGAACGCCACCCCGAATTGTTCGTCAAGTTATTTCATCCTCTTCCAGTCAACAAGACAAGAACTTGTCACATTCAAATTGATATGCAATGTCTGTATTGGGTATTAAGAAAGGCTGGGTTCCAACCAGGTCAAACATACAATGGACTGCTGTTACCAACACATGTTGTATCTGACGTCTCAGCAATGAGTGGATGGTGGTCAAGAATCTTTCACACACACGTTGGTGAATCAGTCAATCGCCAACATTATACTCCAATGGGTCTTGTTACCAATGGTGTGTCGTCATCCTTTCTGTACTCAAAGCGCATCCATGTCCAGCTTCAACATCCTCTAGATTGTTGTCCATCCAATCAAGATGAGCCGCCCAATCAAGATGAGCCACCCAATCAAGATGAGCCGCCCAATCAAGACGAGCCGCCCAATCAAGATGAGCCGCACAATCAAGATGGTCTTCAAGGTGTGATTGGTGGAATCGACCCTGGGATTCAATCTTTGTATTATTTGCTACTGACCATTATACCAAGCAATCAAGATACTATGGTTGACTATTCAACCTTCACTGTCAACAACGTTCCAGGAATCTTTGAGTACACTTCGGGGTGCTGCGGGAAATTACAGTTTGGTAGTTTTCTTACGTAAGTACTGTATCGGTACTGACGCTACTTACGTACTTTTTTTTTTTTAATTTCCCGTACTCACTTTACATGCTCAACCGAAAAATGTAAAGTGAGTCCGACTACGAGTTCGTACTCAGCCTCACTTTACATGAGCGATTTCGTACTCTGCCTCACTTTACATCTCTTTACATAGTGACGAAGGTGGCATCCACAGCAATGGCTGGTTGCAACGATATTATAGGAACCCCTCCAATCCCCCCTCATTCAGATAACATTATTACCTACCCACCTCGCTCTGATTCCACCGCCGCCGCCGCTCCCGCCGTTGGCGTTGGGTGGTATTAATTATTATATTTTTATTATGAAAGACCCATCGCCACAAGTTTTCGTCACTGCAGTGAACTTGGATTCCAACCGCAAATACGTGCTTCCATTCAACGATGTCCAGGAGCGCCGGTGGAAACATTTTTATGGGGTGTTGCCGGATCTCTGCTGTATCATGTGGCGAAAATTAGATGCCCACAACTCAATCCACGGAGGTGATTTCAAACATCTCATGTGGGCACTTTATTTTCTCAAGGTTTATGGTAAGGAGGAAGATAACTCAATTATTCAGGTGGAGTGGACGAGAAGACATTCCGGAAATGGACGCATATTTTTGTTGAAGCTATTTCCTTTCTAGAATCATCAGTGGTGAGTGTCGTTTTTTTCCTATATTTGTAACTCATATCATTGAGATGCCCTGCGACAGATAATCTGGGACGCACGGATCATCGAAGAACGTAGTTGGGGCTTGATTGCGAATTAGTAGGAGTATTTATTGTCTGTCGTGTTTTTCATGCCATACTTGTACGAGGGAGAAGGAAAGGGACCACTCTTACTTGTTCGTTGGGTGGAAATGGGAGTACAATAGAGGAAGGGACGAAGAGACGCAGCATAGGATAAACCTAGATTACAATAATCAATTGTGCTTAAGAGCATCGTAAAAACGCTTTATTTTAGAGAATTTGACTCAGGCATTATACGACTCATTATATTTATGTGTCGTCATCGTAGAATGTTACTTGAAAAGGAAGAGCCCCATTTTCAAAGCTTAGCTGAGTAATGACAGCTACAGCTCGGAAGCACGAGGAGTGGAAGATAGGGTCGTGCCTAAATCTATTCGCCCCTAGCACTTCGAAATCTTTCAAGCGTTTATTGACCGTCTCATGTCGTGCTCTTGCTTTGTCTTGCATTGCTTGTTCATCCTCGGTTCCAACTTGCGGTGTTCTGATGTGGTGAGGCTCACCAACGTAGCCACTATCAGCAACAGCAGACTCGCCATAGTCCAGAGCTCCAAGCAGAGCTGTCCTCGAAATATTGAGGTCATTTTGACCGCATCTGAATGGGCCATTTATCCATGCAATGTACCCCGTTGCGATGCAAACCCCAACTTCATACTTCATACCACTGTGATTAAATTTAACTCCAAAGAATTCTTTATTGAAACCGATTTCTGCTGGCATATCCGTGCCGTCGATTGTTACAAGCGACCGGCTGTCGCCGATGAACCGTGCGTCCCAGATTATCTGTCACAGGGAAATCACCTCCGTGGATTGAGTTGTGGGCATCTAATTTTCGCCACATGATACAGCAGAGATCCGGCAACACCCCATAAAAATGTTTCCACCGGCGCTCCTGGACATCGTTGAATGGAAGCACGTATTTGCGGTTGGAATCCAAGTTCACTGCAGTGACGAAAACTTGTGGCGATGGGTCTTTCATAATAAAAATATAATAATTAATACCACCCAACGCCAACGGCGGGAGCGGCGGCGGCGGTGGAATCAGAGCGAGGGGGGTAGGTAATAATGTTATCTGAATGAGGGGGGATTGGAGGGGTTCCTATAATATCGTTGCAACCAGCCATTGCTGTGGATGCCACCTTCGTCACTATGTAAAGAGATGTAAAGTGAGGCAGAGTACGAAGTCGCTCATGTAAAGTGAGGCTGAGTACGAACTCGTAGTCGGACTCACTTTACATTTTTCGGTTGAGCATGTAAAGTGAGTACGGGAAATTAAAAAAAAAAAAGTACGTAAGTAGCGTCAGTACCGATACAGTACTTACGTAAGAAAACTACCAAACTGTAATTTCCCGCAGCACCCGGGGCAACATCGACATGATAGTAAAGTTGTATGTCTTGTGAATCATTTGAGGCGCTTGCAGCAACAGCGGCAACAACAGAAGTCTTTGAACAATATATATCTTTTATTATCCCAGAAGCACTTCAAGACATCGAAACTGGCACGCCTTTATGAAGCAGCTGACCTTCGTACTCAACCTGATAATTGGTCACAGCTGTGGAAATTCGGATTCGACAAGTCCTCCCTGAGGTTACGGCATTTCGTTCATGGTCAGAAGAAGAGCGCATTCGCTGCCCAGTTGAGAAAGGTAGAAGATAAAATGCCTCCTAATTCTGTAATAAGGAGCATTGGTTTTGGAAACGGAAACTTTCGACCCAGCTACTTAGGGCGAGAAGGAGGTGTTCCAACCAAGCAAGTCAAACAAGTCTTCGCAAAGGCTTATGATACCACTGAAGTGGATGAATTTCGAACAAGTTCCGTATGCCCGTGTTGTGGTGCTCAACTCTACAATTTATACCACAGGCATGGAAAAAAAAGATATTATATCAGAGGGATTAGAATTTGCATGACCGATCAGTGTAAACACCATCGACTTTATCACCGGGATAAACTTGGCGCATATAATATCTTGATACGCCATCTCATCGATGAAAAATATTTGAGAGAAGATTTGATGCCTTTCTTCTTACAGCGGGCTGCACCACCAGTGAATTGGAGACCGAACACATCCTTCAATGCCAACTATATCGAGTTCAAAGCCCCAGTCTGTAATTTGACTCAGAAACAAAGAATCAAATACAATAAGGATAAAAAGAGAGCAAACAACAAAAGAAAAAGAGACAACAAAGCAAGAAACAAGAGAAATTTACAATAGAAATGATTGTTACATTTCGCTGTGCATTCTCTGAACTCAGATATAGATTCAATTCAATTACAGATCACTTGATATGTGTTGAGCCACATCTTTCTGCGTTTGGCTGCTTGTTGTTCTGGATACATCAGCTTTTTATCCATCTGATCATTCAATGGTATGGAGAAGATTTTGGAAAAGGGATCATTTTCAGCTCTGCGTTTGAATTTGCGCTTGCGAGGATTCATCCATCGACGATCCACAACATCATTGAACCTCATGGAAAAATCAACCCAGAGAAGCGATGCATTGTTATCGGATAAATCAAGAGAGCCCTCTTCCTCGGACGAAAAAAAATCCGATTCCGTAATGCCTCTACCATCTTCAATAGAATGTGAATTCTCCCAAACCGTTTTGGAAAAGGAATCATTTTCAGCTCTGGGTTTGAATTTGCGCTTGGAAGTCATCCATCGACGATCCACAAGATCATTATTCCGCGAAGAAAAAGGATGTTTGGAGGGATTAGTTATGAATTCTTTTCTGCCTGTACTCAGAAGAATTTTAGGAGATGAAGGAGCCCTTTCACTAATGACAGCAGCATTCCTTGATACAGAAGTCAAATTCAGTGTTGATAATGAAGCAGCTGAAAACAAGACATTGTCGGCTGACTGGAATAAGCGTGTCAGGTAGTGGAGTTGAGGTTTTGGGCTCTTGTCGGAAATGATATATCTACCCCTTGACTGTATGTTTCTCCGAACACAATCATCTGGTGTGATTAATGGCTCCAACAGAGTACGAGGCGGAGGGCAGGACATATTCTTCATTTTCTTTTCAAGCTGACGAACTTGACGCAGAAAGCAAGAGATTCACTCCAGTCATCGATTGCCTCCCCATCTTTGGTTTCAAATGCCATACACTGAATCGACTGTATTTGATGGAAGTAAAAACTACTTTTTTACGATGTCATGTTGGGTACGTCGAAGCATTGCTTTTGGAATGCGTGGTTTGGATCGTCAGAATTAATAGTGTTATCACTGGACCTTGATGTCAACACACAATGCGACCAAAATCATGCGTCAGTCAGACTGGACAACATACATAAATCCTCGTGCACGGTGAGATTACAGAAGACCGTGTACTTGATTCACAATTTTGTTTCGAGCAGAGACTCTGGGCAAAACAAGGGATTTGTTGTAGTCTTTTACTTTTAGCCTTCAGGCTTTTGTTTCTTTTTGAACCCTTTGATGAGGGTATGAAGAGATAAATGTGTACAGTGCTTTCCTTGAGAGTGACTCGTTTTCAAAGAGAGAGAAAGAGAGATCACGGTACACCAAAGTAGTATGAAATCTTTGTCGATCGTTGACAACTAATTTGACGACAATGCTATTGCTTACTTTTATCTTCATTCTTTAACTGATTAATGTGACAAAGAAAACAGACGACATCCACCAAAAGCAACAAGAAACTTGATTCTTGAGAAATATTGTATCATCACTCTCAGACCATACCAAACAACAACAATCACGGGAAAAGGATAGTGCAACAGCCTTTAGTCCGTAGAAGCCTTTCATAGCATCTTGTTTTCATGCAGGTAAGTTAACCAAGTGGTTATCGCTGTCCCGTGTTTGAACAGTGTCAAGGACGCTTACGACTTGATAGAAATGCTGCGATAACCCTAACCGAAACGCACAAAGCAACTTGAAATCATATGTCGGGTATGACTTTCTTTCTGTAGTACCCTAAATCGTACTTCTTTCAATCGCTGTGTTTCCCCATGTTTTCCAGGTCCCACGTCAAGACTGAAACTTCGAAATCAAATTTGGTTTTTTATGGTTGACACATGAGTCAGTCGTTTTGGGCTCCATATATTTGAAGCTGCGACATCTTTGTTTTGTACCCTTTTCAACTTAGATTGGGATGAGTAGAGACACCATTTTTTCGTTTGATACCTTCATTGGCAAGTGTCAAAGTCAAACAGCTACCAGAACGAGCTGGTGAAATAAACCATTGAAACTTTGGGTCTTTTCGTTTTATACCTTCATTGGCAAGTGTCGAAGTGAGACAGCCGCATTTGTATTGCAACTGGAGAACCCTCGCTCTTTGAAGAAATAAAATCTTTCGACGACTTCCTGACAGTTATGCTGAACCCACATGCATATGTATATGAGGAGATATTATATTTTGAAGATAGAAAAGATTTTTCCTGGTCAATTCTTTCTCTATAGACCTTTGTTGTGTTTGATATTCTATTGATAATTCAAATTAATGATTTCGTTTCGTTTTAGACCTTCATCGGCAAGTAAGTGTCGGCATATATAACAGTCGCGGCATTGAGCTGGTGAAAGGAACCTTTTCTGTGGCAAACACGACTCACCTTCAGGGTAACAACGGCACGTTGCAGTTACTAATGCGGACAAGAAGTCTCACCTGCTTCGTCCCAAGTAGGAGAGGTATACTTTGGTTGAATCTCTTAGGAGAGGCTAGTTTTGTCGTAGTGCATGGGAAATGATGACAAGACATTATTAGTTAGTTTTAAACTATTTAACCTTCAGGGTAAGAATCATACACATGAACCTCTTCAAAAACTCGTGATGAGTCCATTGCTGTTCACGATGATGATGTAAAGCAATGCCGTCCATTGCGGTTGACGAAGATAAACCAAAGCCTCACGCTGTGAAATGGGAAGGCCTTTGTAAAAGACTACAAGAGATCTCTTGTTTCGTCAAAACAACTTTAGATGATCCCAACCTGGTGTCATCAAGTCTGATTGATTGTGTAGGCGTGGAGGTTTGGAGCGCAGCAGTGGCCAACTGTAGCCTGTGTGTCGCAAAGATTTGGTCCAGCCGGGCAGGGAGCTTCTTTGATCTAGCACTGTGATTTTTCAGATAGTGAATTCGCTTCGACACTAGGGTCGGAGTATTTGGATAAGAAATATTTCCTCTCGCTCCAACACCAATGGTCGCCTTCAGTAACTGACAAGAGAAACCTGACTGACACGCGCAGCTCTCCATTGACATGCCTTGCGTCAAGCTCCAAAACATCAGGTCCCTTGACCAACGAAAATGGCTTTTGCGCAATCTTGGCAGCATAAATAAGCGATGGCAAGTTTTTAGGTACAATCTCGTCCTCAAACTCAGCGCACGGTTGATGGAATCTGGATCCAATCTCGTATATCATACTGGCAACTCCCATGTTCGAATACATGTAATCTGATGCAACACCACTCACAGGATACCTGTAGTGAACTTGGCCACCAGACCACAATTTGTATTTATTGAAATAATGGATTTTTCTTCCCAAGGCTTGAAATGATTCGTCGTCTGGGCTCTTTATGTCAGCAAATCCCCAAGGGTAATAGATTTCCTTGCCGAAAGCATGGATGTCGACGTAATATCCTGAAATTTCCTCCCCAAATGCTTCATCCTTTTGCTTCTCTGGGTCCTTCTTTCGTTGACCCCCAGGAAATAGTTTCATTGCATAATCTACCAAGGCTTGTGTCTCTGGCTCACTGTGTGGTGAAGGGCCATGATAAGTGAGTGTGCAAGAGTCAGAGCTAGAGCCGCTACCACCCCACATGAAGTCAAAGTTTCGATTAATATCAACACCACTACCACTGCCTCTGTCACAACCAACAGGATTCAAGTTCTTACGCCACATAGAGCGGGGGTATTTCTCTGCAATAAAGGAGCCGTCGGGGTTGACATAGATAATCGAATGAATTTCATTGCGCTCAAGAATCCAAGTAATATCCGGATCGATTTCATATCCCCGCACCAACGCTTCAACAAACCGTGCGTTGAGCTCGGCGGTTGCCCATTCACGTGCATGGACACGAGATGCGATGAGCATCTTGCCCTTATCAGATGATTGACGCGTGCTGTTTGAGGCAGTGATGTTGAATGCAACGATGTCGTAGCCCTGTGGAAGCTCGTAGATAACGTTATTTTTTGTGATGTTAATGCCGGAGGTGCCATACTTCTTTATGTATGATTCACCGATTGTTTTGATTGTCATCAGGTGGGGATACTTTGCGGCTAAGTCCTTCATCGATTGCATCATACCGTTGAGAGAGCGAAAGCACTCTCGTCCGCTGATCTTTTCATACGTTTGCAATGAACGAGACATTGCCGCGTCGACGCGGCTGCCCCGAAGGAGGGCAAGCAAAGCTAGAAACAGAATATAATTCATTTGCTGAGATGAGCTTATAGTGGCAAGAGACTCATCGCATAACTCAGGGTCAGGCAGGGAGAGCGCTGCCGACGACACGTTTAACATGAAAATCTCATTTTTTTGTTGTGCTGTGGTAGGCTTTTGATTCTAGTGCGCCAGTGCGGCCGCGCACTAAATTCTTGTCTTCCCCAGCAGACCTATTTCCTCCCATTTCGCCCTTCCTTCCTTCTCTTACCCTCCTTTTTCATCATGAATCATGACAAAAAATGGAGAGAGGCTACGCTGCACACGCGTATTTCACACACACCACTGCACACACCACTCAAATTGTAAGTGGTGACGTGGCAATTAACCAGCGTGTGCGACATGTGATACTGTACTTCCCGACTTTCACGGCGAGGTGCTATGCTCCGAAATCCAATCCATCTCGCCGGTCGCCGGCAACTGCCAACTGCCAACCATCACCATTATGTACCACATGCTACGCAGCCGCCTGCAGCCGCTATATACCTTTTTCACCCGCCCTCCCCCCCAACAGTCTTACAGCAATCACGTCTTCGATGATGTCCGTCTATCTATCGTCCAAAGTTCACGCACGCAAAGAATCCGGGGGAATAGGTATGTAAAAAAAACTGATACACTTTTTCTTCATTTTCCACATCAACTCACACACTATAATGATGTTATAAATTGCTCTTTCTCTCCATACTTTCATTTCTTCTAATAGCTATTATGGGTAACCTTGTGGAAAGCTATAACTACATCCATGTTTGGTTGCTCTTCATTCTACGATGATTGTGTGCATCGACATCACAGCAATGGACGAAAGACTTTCCTACGAATATACTCCATAGTACTCCATCGTTTGATTCGAAAAACGAATGACAGATCGACGTCGAATGATCTGTATGATTTGAAAGTGATGATACCATATTTTTCAACTTAGATTAGGACGTTAATTACTTGAACGAGAGCGGCGATTGTTGAAGAAATTCAGCACAGAGTATGAAATCTTCGATCTAGCTTGGAGGAGTTGCTGCATCAGCAGTGGAAACCTTTGACAAGTGCCAACGCCATTGCAAGAGTGGGCCGCTCTCAACTTGCGCTGAAGCAACGATCGGTAATCATAATTCAGCGGAATTGGTGCTCTGTCTTCTGCCGCATTCGTTTGCAGAGGGATCACATCGCATCTGCTGAAAGAGCATCTGCTGAAAGAGATCACGCAGCCAAATCCAATCAGATTTGGCGTCGGTACATTGTGCTTCAGCGCAAGAAACGTAAACAGGAGGCGGCCGCTCGTTCCAATCCACTTCGTGACAGGGGATTACCACTTCCACCACGGAGTAGGAGTACACTTCGTCGGCATAAACGTAGTGAGAAGGGGCGGCACAAGCAGTTGTTGAAAAATGAGTAGGGGCTTTTGGCAACTATTCAGGAAGTTCAGCAGTCGGTGCATTCACTTCAGGAAGCTAATAAGGAACTTCAGCAGTCGGTGCAATCTCATCAGGAATCAAACAATTCTTTGCAGGAGAATTTGAAGTCTCTTCTTCGGCAACCGAGAGATAAGGATGATAAGCTGTCTTGCAGCAAATCATCTGAATCGAGCAACAACGGAATCATTAAAAAGTCAGTTCTTCATGACCCCAGTGAATTGAACGCAGAGGAAACGTAATTGGGACAACTCTCCACGAATCTAGTGTTGGTGGATTGAGTAGCAGAGAAAACGTATTGGAAAATTCTCATCGGCACGGTGGTGAAAATCTTCACCATCATGATGCCACCCCCCACAAAAAGTCATAGGCATAGGGGCCGTTCTTTCAAGTGAATCGAGTGGCAGAGAAAATGCGTTGGACGACTCTTTGCAACAAAGCAGTGGGCTTGTCCGCAGCAAAGAAGCACCAATTTCTTCTTCCAGGGGTAAATCCAGTCGTCGTAGTAGAAGACGACGCCGCCGTCGCCGTTCCAAGCGATGGAAACGGATTGATCGTACTCTTAGAAATAAGGGTGCAATGTTAGCAATCAGTGACATCCCTACCCCGAACCACCCAGTGAGTCAACCTGATTTGCTAACCATGTCTACCTTTTGCGACAAGATGAAACGACAACATAAACTGGCATCTGTTGAGGATCTTAACGTCCTTCTCAGGAGCATGTGTCATCTTGTCATCAAATCGATTGACTCTCAAACCATCCATCCATAAGCTATTGACTGCTTAGCTCTATTGTTCATCAACCTGTTTCATCTAGAAATCCCAGATCAATCTCCGTAGACGAAGCACATTCAACTTCGTCTTCTGCCTCCATTTCAAATTCAAGCCCATCCATATCGTCAGAAATGAATTCACCACCTGTCGTGACATCAAAAATCACGACATCTGAACTTGTAACACCCAAACCAATCATCCTGAATGAACTACAACCATCTTCTTCTACTTCTATAGTTGACAACCCGCTGTCGTCGACTACAACAACTGTCGAACCACCATCTTCGGCATTCACCATTACTGAAGAAGAACCGTCAATCTGCCATGAGAAGCCGATGTCCTACCTATCTGCTCTTCTTGGCACTGCGATAAATACTGGATAGTGGATTATTATTTATGGTAATGTACTTCGGTGGATGCTTAGGCATTCTATTGTGGGGGGGTATGCAACATCACCCAGTGTTGACCGTAATCAACATCATCCGGTGTTGACCAACCAGCTATGCCTCTGAAATAATCTGAAATAGTTTTCCTCTCGGAGTACCATAGACCCTTTCTATTCAGTTGATCGTATATTTTTGGTATCGGAGCAAACAACCTTGAACCTATTTGGATTTTGCAATCTACGAAATGTATATCTTCAGTACATCTCTCTCTCTGTTTCACTTTCACACTGACCTACGATATTCATTATGAAAGCGTGGGGGTGGCAGAATATCTGTACTATTACGTAGATAGCTCACCTAAATCATAGGCTCACTTCTCAACTTCTCTTTATCTTCTCTATCTCCATCACCTATACCATTGTGGAGACTGAGATTCTATTTGGGCTCAGACATCTTCACGTGAAACAAAAAAATGAAAGAGGCTTCGTTCAAAATTCTTAAGTTTCATGTGCGAAAAGGAGAGTTTGTGTCTTGGTCCTTGGGGTAAAGAAAGGGGTCTTGCCCCACGACAAATTCTGCCCTTGTTTTGCCCTCCAAAAACAAAAGCGAAGTAGTGCCACGTCATGTGTGACGTGGCACTTACAATTCGAGTGGTGTGTGCAGTGGTGTGTGTGAAATACGCGTGTGCAGCGTAGCCTCTCTCCAAAAAATGACAACGCCATACCCCAGCCGAGGGAAGCTGTGACGTAGCTTTCAGCTGTTGCTCCAGCTATTGAGTATTTCAATGAACGCTTGTTTGTCGAGGGAGGTGACGGGTTCATCGCCACTGAGTTGTTCGAGGGCGCCAGTATCTTTAATCCTGCTGTTGCGAAGCACCTCAGTCGTAATCAGGCCATGGCAAAGTTGGAAAAGCTTCGTCATCACCCTGCACTAAATCTGGAAGGCGAGGATAATATTGTTGACAAGCTCAAGCATGGATGGAGTACTTATCGCCAGAAAGTAGCAGTGCCTCATTCCAAGTTTGAATACAACAAAGATCACTCAGCTATTCTCTCTTGGCACTACCAGCAGTATCTCAATCTCGACGCTGAACTTGCCGAGGATTCTAGGAGGAATAAAAGATGCAGGTACTGTGGCTGTCGCTCAAATCAATGCAATTGCAATAGCAGCTTGCGTTACTATTGGAAGCAGCTCAGCTATTGTCCCTCGTGATGCCATCATCAGGGGCAGCAGAACGGGTCTTCTCACTCCTCAACAACAACTTCAACGAACACCAGACTCGTACGTTGGGTGATCAGATCTTCCTCTCCCTTTACCTAGCCTACAACAAAAGGGGATTGTGAATACATAAATAGTTTTGTTAAATGTTACTCTAGGATGCATTGTATGTTGATTCAGTTGCTGAGTCCTCTTCATTACATTGCCAGTATCATCCCTCCACAGCAGCGCACATTTTTTTTAGCCTAGTATGTCAGCCACTAGTTCCTACCGTAGGACTCCAGTGCGCGATTATGTGCGGGATGCGCACTAGAAATCAAGATGGTGCGCACTAGAATCAAAAGCCTATGCTGTGGTCGTCTTCCAACTTCTTCTCTACACAAGACTAACTTTGAATTTAAATGTGTGTGGTTTCTTCTTTTTCAGAAAGAAATGTCTGAGATTGACGGGGGGGCCACGCTGATTCACCGCGCTAGTAAATCGCGATTTTATGCTAGCTCCTATGTGCGTTATTTTTTACCTTAAGTTAGCTACCGTACCCTTACACAAGCTACCGTACATCAAAAAACCATCATGACCATGGCATCCGACAGCGTAGACCCGTCGCCTATATCTCAGCTAATGCCAAGTCCCTAATTAAGTTTGATAGATTAAATCGCTTCTATTAATATGCAATGACAAGGTTATTTGGTCAGAACATTAATAATTACGACGAGAGGTCCTTCGGATAGGGGGTCAAATGTTGTGATGATGCGTCGAATTTTGACCGCAAGGCAGTGCATCAAGAGACTTTGGGGGTGGCTGTGGCAATGATACTCGGTCGGTATACTCTAATAAATATATTGTATCGATTGGCCGAGTATCATCGCTGTAGAGAACCTCGAAAATCCTTTCAAAGGACCGACAGGCTGTTGAAATTCGGCGTCGTCACCTATGTGTTGAAAATGCGCTCTAGCTCTCTCAATATTGCTTATGATCACGGGTTGCCTGGCATAAATCGCTTCTAATGATATTGAAGAAGCGATTTATGTCAGGCAACCCGTGATCACAAGCACTTCCTAAGGTACTAGAGTACGCCGAATGATCACCATGGAGGTGGTGTTTTGTGCGGTGGAGTGCCGGTAAAAATGGTTGATTTCATATGTAGGCATGTAGATAAGTCCTAATATCATCTAACTTTACCGTACCACCACTTTCACTCAAAATCGCGCTATGAATCAGCGTGGGGCGCCTTCCTTACAGCTCTTCGTCTTCATCGATTGAAAAGTACAAAACTCTACACGCAACCACAGTTCAGTTCAACCGCAGATTTAGCACTTCAAAGTTGTATATCTTAGTATTTGAGTCTAATTATATCGACTACAACTTTGAGAAAAGATGACATGTGTATGGAAAATGGAAAAAAATGCCATGAAGAGAGTAATATTCTTGTCACACTCCTAAAATAAACTTATGCTTGGCAAAACAACGCTGCTTATGTTGTTTACATACGTTTACTACTACTACATTTGTTCACTCTTAGAAATATTCTGTCCCCCTTGCATGCCTTTTGAAAAGAAGAACTGAATTGGGTGCCCTTTTGAGCCTGGTCTTACCAGACTCTTTGCCTGATAACGTGCCCATTCCCATGGAAGGGTAGCGTAAAATTTTCCATTGCCCCAAGTATCCTTGAATTCAGTAATAAAGTTGTGCTCAGTACCATTCTCACCACCAAAGTAAGCCTCCTTTGAACTTCCGCCACCATTGAAATGAAGCATGCCAACATTTGGAAACTTCTTATCATACGGGCGCTTGTGAGGTTGCCAAATTTCAGTTATCGTCATGTCCCACCCAGGTGGCAAAACATTCACTTCATTGGGATAGCTAATGTTGACAGCTTGGAGGATGCCTTGATCATCAATATCTAGTGCCGTTCCATCAGTATATGTATAGTTAGATCTTTTTGCAAGCGGCAGGATCTTGTTTATACGCTGAAGATTCATGACTACAAACCCTGCACACATATTCTTTCCCCAGTGGAAGAGAACATTTCGCTGTTGACGTTCTACAAGCTCCCACAGAGCCTCTAGATTGGCCATGATGACAACATCTGTGTCCAAGTACAGGATGTGTTTTGCTGATGCTTTGGAGACATACCTCTCAAGAAACAGACGATAGTAAGTTCCCATTGTATGAGTTGTATCCATGGAATAGTTGGGATTGTGCGCTTTGAACACATCGTAGATTTCATCCACCATCTGAGGAACATCATCAGTCACATCATAGGCATGGATTTCAGTAGGATTACGGGTCAGCCACGTTGAGAGATCTGTGCGATTAAATATTCCCTTGAGGCTAGCAAATGCGTCTTCGTCAGCTAGGATGTGTATTGAAATGTTTCGTTCCAGAGGAGCATTGAGGAGCACACTTTTCAATGCAACTTCAAATTCAGCTAAGAAACCTGGGTGATTTCCAGAGAGTCCAAAGGCAACTTGAACTGGGCTTAGTTGAGGATTGCCAATCTTATTGTTTCCGTCCATCCCAACATCATTTTGATGATTACTACTTCCGAATCGCAATTGAACGGCTACGAATAGTATTAGGATGGAGGCAATGATTATGTGCCTGATGTGGCGATAAGAACTGGAGCTGGAGGTGGAGGCGGGGAGAGGTCGATCCATTGGAGTAATGTTTTTACGTGGCAGTGGCAAGCAGCTGTGACATGCCACTTCAGATTCCGGTGCGGGGGCAAGGGGCAACGATGGCGCGGCAACGATGAGCGATGAGGCACTACAATGAACCAGAATGAACCACGCCGACGCCTAATCCAAGCTTCGACAAAGCTTAGAGTTATTGCGGAAATCTGACGAGCTCTAGCGTAGATAGCGTGGGCGCGTGGCGCGTCAGTATGTAACGTTTCTGTACGTGGGCAGTACATGCTAGTCGGCGCGCTATTCGCCGCACCGGCGCCATTCGCCGCAAATCTAAAATCACAATTTGCGACACAAAAAAAGAGCCGCACCATGACGGCCTCCCTCCTACTACCCTCATTACACACCTAAATGTCGACATTCCAAAGTAACAATGTAGGTTGTAGACCATTTTTTGACGCTGAAATCAATGGTTCTATCGGCGGCTCGCCATATTCAGCAGAAAGAGACGTTTGACCGCCACAATAGCAATGGTGATTTTCATCCCCTCCACCGCAGAGCACATGTAGCCAGTAGCACCAAGGCGTCGTTTCGGTCAATGAAACAGCAAGTAAGGTTGTAGGGGCGACCAATATTATATATATGGGCGGAATATGCGCTGAATGACCGGTTGTGGGTCTCATGCAACGCCTATCCAACATATCAAATCTATGAAGTCGAGTTAGAAAGATTTCCACAATGTATCTCCATCAATAGTGGGTATATATCTGACACAAAACATGCTGGAACCACACCATGGATCATAGAGGTCTTGTCTACTATATGATAATCAAGATTGTGAAGCTGGACTGCTCCATATCATCACAGTGACTACTGCAACTCTTGGTTTCCTGGGAAACTACTGATTGTGGGTTATGAGAAGCCCACCTGCAGTCGCCTACACGAGTGTTGTGGCATAATATTGACGTCTCCTCCATGTACAATTGGAAATCTGTCACCTCATCAAATCAACAGCCATCTATTGTGCGCCTTTTGCTGTGGTTGGAGACAACATTATAACTGTTATCAGTGCCTTACCTACAAAGTCTCATGAAATGAGAGGCCGGATGATCGACATAAAACTCCATGATGGCGTAGATATTGCGTGCAATTAATAAATCCGAGTGAAGTGAACAAGTATCATAGCATATAGAAGGAGTTATTAATGATCTGCTACTATTATGTTGTCTAAATTACATAAACATGAGCATCTTATGACATGCCTGGTATGTGCAGATTTTCATGTGTGTGTGCGTCACCCGCAATTATCATCAAAACTACTTTGAATTAGACGCTGCAGCTTACATAATTGGAATCAGCGTGAAAAATTGGGTTAGGGAGTGTCTTCTTAGTGTTGATGGAGGGTATATAGGATCGATAATGCTATGGTTTGCCTTCGGATTCGTCATGTCAGATGCACTTTTTCAAGATTTTTTTACTTTTCGTGCATGAGTACCTCAAATATCGCAGCAATTGAACGGAGCACCAACACCAGCCGTACAAGATACATTCCAAACGATATAAATAGAAAGTTATTGGTCTTTTAACTTAAAGCATCGGCATATTATTGGCCAATATTGGCGTAGTATGCCAGATTTTCTGCGACGCAACAAGATTTGGCTGGGTGTTGGGGTGAAAAATACCTGTTTATATCCAAAATGACGTTTGTTGTGTTCGATATCGGCTTTTCTATCCGTGCGGCGCCGCATCGCCGCATGCGGCGAATGGCGCGTAGACTAGCATGGGTAGGAATCAGCTATGTAGCCAGATTTTTTGTACATAGAGGGTTATGATGTTCCCCACCAAATAGGCCTCATTCTCGCTTTTTGGTTAGTTCAAACTTTGGATAATGTGAGAATAGACTGGGGCAAATACAAAAACTGTGGGGTGAAATTTGTGTTGAGCATAATTTTAACACCTTTCTCTTCCACACTCTATAGTTTATATAATTATATCCCTTAGGATATTTTGTTTGCCGAGTCTTAATTGGGTTGGCGTTAGGGGGGCTTGCGCTCTTCGACTCCAAGAAGGTAGCAGCTGTTCGCTGTTCGGCCCCTCAAATTGAAATATCCTGGATAATTTTTTTTCACTGTAGATTAGGCGGGGACAATTTAATCTATTTTATTTTAATTCTGTGTATGGCCAGTGCCAAACCACAGTCATATATGTCCGGCCATGTGTGGAGGATGAGAACCCTCCCGCCCAAATTCGTATGAGTTCCTACGCACGTATAAAACTATTTTTCTCAAATCAAAACAAAGCTTATCTCTCTGCGGATTTGAGCTCAGCTCGCTCTAGCGTTATGGCCAGGAATCCTCAGGATATTTCGGCATTTTTGGGTAGCCTCTAGGATATTTTTTCGCCAATATTCGCTAAAACATATCCTCTTGTTCGAAAAGCCTACCTTGATAGCTGGAGTGTTTCCAAGTGAATAACACTATTGTTTACTCATATTATTGCATCTACTCACTCCTTTAGACCTGCATTGACACATCAGGCCATTATTGCAACGAAATAATGCTCAAAGCTGCAACATATCTTATCTCTGAGGGTCTCGCCAACTACCCTATGAATGAATGCGGACTGTAAGAAAACACGCACTGCCGCAGCACGAGAAGCCCGAAAGAGTTATAAGTCTCGTGCATCATCCCTACTATTCATTAGGAGTACAAGCAATCCTTCACCATTCACAGTTCTCGATGTCCACTCCCGTCAACACCTTTCTGATGTGCATTCCACCATACTCATAAATATCCTCCTTGAAAGTTCCCTCTTGTCCATTTGCGTAACCATTCCTCAATACCTATAGTATCACCCACCATCTTATATTCATCTTACATCTTACATTGCATTGGATGGTGTTATGTATGTGTGTGGTGAAGTAGTTGTGCGTGCATCCTTATGTCGATTTCAGCTTCTTCAGCATACTTCGTCCGAGTGTGTCCGAAATGTGGTGACGTCAACCGTAGAAAGTATACGTGGGAACTAGTACTAGAAAAGTGAGGATATTTTTGAGGATATTTTGCAGGGGTCGGGAGGATAACTGGCCAATAGGTTAGCTCGGGATCATAAAGTCCTCAGGCTTTATAAATAGTCAAAAGGAATCCTAACTACTGTTATTATGCAATCGTATGAAGGGCAAAAAGTGTGTCAGGGTCGCACCCAAATACACCTCCAGTAGTCCACATGGCTGGTATTGCCAGCTCACACGAACTCATTGCGAACATGCCATAGTCATAGTTAGTTCATAACCAGGGGGACGTGTTGCTCATCCTGGCCTGAATTAGACAGGGAGACGTCTCTATAACAAACATGCCCAACAATGTCGCAGGGTACCGTGACGTAGGGCAGGCACCAAGGGAGGGTGGGTGGGAGAAAAAAACTCTCTCTTCGCTATATTCTCTACAGCTTCCAAAGAATCTGGCCAGGCAATCGCATATAAATTATGGAAGCAACTCACGTAAATCATCTAGTGATCATCGATAGCCCTACCGAACTTGGAGTTCGGGTCTCTCCAGTTCTCTCGATGATCAAGCCCAATCTCTCGGGGTTCGGTTCTCATCAAAAACCCTACTACCGGAGAAACCGCTTCTTCTTCGACGCAAACTTGAGTTCCGATCAGAGTTGAAGTAGTCAGGACTCCCAATATTGACCATTTCTTGCAGGCCTCCTCTCATGGATCCCAACGCGAGGTGGCGACCACGCTCTGCTCTCAGCTTTTCACATCTGTACCCCATTTGTTCACAGCACAAATATTCGCTGAGAACGAGCATCCTGGCTAGGCTGACCCTGCACTTAGCCATAGAAGTACGCATTCGGTGAAGTAGCGTGCGCCTTATGCGTCATTTCCTTGATGTATGTTACCTCTTTATCCAATAGAGCCCCTGCCTTTGGACGTCTAACCCCTTTCCTACGAAAGTAATGAGAAAGAATTCATAGAGAAATAAAGAAGAAGCTGCTTAGCAGAATATGACAGAAAACAAGTTCTTAATACCGCTCTTATTTTCATTTGTGCAGAAAGAGTACGATATTTCGTGCAGCAAAGAATAGAAGCACGAAAGCCGGGAGAAGCTTGCCCCGCCGCCGCGCGCCAATAAGTACCTACGTATCGTCTACCTATCGTCCATCGTCTATTGGTGCGTCTGGAGGTGACGGTTCTACCGATTTTGCTAGCTTTTTGCAGGCACAAGCACAACATCATCATAACAAAAGCATTGATAATAGCCTCCGCTGCTAAGCCTACTCTCCGCACACCAACCAATAACATCAATGCTATTTCGATAATACTCTTGTCACTTCAAGCCAGATGCGGGTACATGATGTCGTGGGCGGCACCATCTCGGAGAAATTATTGTTTCAATAGGCAGCGCAAAATCTGAGACAAAACTCTCCGCCCAAGTCTATAATGGCCGTATAATAAGTATTACGTGCCAAATAAAAGGGTTGCATCGCGATCAATGAATATGCAACATACGTTGGACGTCTTTTGGGACTTGAATAGGTCAAAATCGTTTGGAATCACTGATAACTGACAAATGATCATTCCACCGGTGATTCCACATCAAGAATATATAACAATCAACCTCATGGACAAAAGAAACAAATTTGTGGCTTTCTACACAATGTCAATAATATAGAAGAGTATAATGGATGGTTATAGCGCTACATTGCAGCGATATTAATATGGAATAAGTGGTTTTCTTTCATAATTGATGAAGTCGTGTGACTGATTATGATGTCATTAATTACTATTAATGTGATGTTTAAGTAGCTCGACATCGTCCTTTTCACATCCTCACATGAGACCTATCAAATAAAAGATATTGCAACAGTTGATAGCCACCAAAGAGTGTTTCTTTCATCGAAATTTGGTTGATGTTGTGTCCATTGGAAACAAATATTTTTGCGTTCTTGATGCATTACTTGTAGGAGCTACGGCGGCCTTTCATACCACTTCCAAAGGGCTCAATTGTTGGCCATAACCATAGTTTTGAACAAGGGTAAGGAAGGATGGCTTGGATACAATGTTTGCGGTTATTGAAAGGCAGTAAAGTTGATAGTGTGGAGTGTTATCGTGATGCCTTTGAACGAGGTGCTACTTGTTGTGTATGTGGCGTCTCCGGCCGAATTATCAGCCGCCAAGGCACTGATACATCGTCATGAGTGTACATTATCGATTGATTAGGCGATAGGGTACTATATGGTGGAGTTGGCCGCATATGCTGTCAATCTCTTCTTCGTTCCTCATCGGCTCGGAGCATCGTAGGATAGAGTCTACGTGCCCACGTGAGGGCCCCTAAATCCTAGCAGGTATCCAAAGTGCCCTTTTTTAATGCTGAACTACAAATATTGCCATGCGTTCCTATCTGAAAAAGGGCATATTGGATTATCAAGACGGCTGAGTATTTAATAGTAGTTCGATAGGGACGCAGTCATACCACATGGTGTTGTGCAACTTTTGTGGTGGTGGGTGTTGATGATGAAAAACGGGCGGCCCGCCGGGGATGCCCGATTCGCGGGTCATCCAGAATTAACACAAGTGGATTTTTTGGCTCAAAAAGAACTATGAGTTCCTCCGTTAATTTTATTTTGTACTTAGAAAGTTGGATTAGGCGGTCGTGACATATATCCGCCATAGTGGTCGGAATAACGTCATAATCTGTCATAAGTAATACGTTGCATACTCGTTCAAAACTAACTAAATCGAGAGTTACTTATATTGGTCTTTGAACGAAAAGAATCGGCCTAGTATGACGCAGTTACGGTCGGAAGTCAAAAGGAGTCACAAAGCAAGGAGTACCGATGCAGGGGTGGGTTAAGGAATGTTCGACTGCACTGCTGAGAGATGCTTCTTGGCTGTGATGATGTGGACGGCTTGGTTGATCGCTTTATTTTGTAGATAGCAGCAGCAGCAGCTATCTGACTGCTTCAATCTGCGATGAGATGAGAATAGGATTTCAAATAGAGAACGCTATGATAGAGGTATTGTGAGTGTGGCTTTTTCCAAGGGGCTCGTGATGATGTCAAATGCTGCTGCGGGTGGTGGAGGCAATTCGTCTTCGGCTGGTGTGGTTCAAGACGGAGATGCGAAAGACGATGTCGCTAAAAAAAGTACGAATGCGATGACATCTCTCTCGGTGCCCCTGCCATCTGGAGGTGGTGCCACAGTACAGAGCGTGAGTTAGAATATTTTTTACGAGATGCGTTGTCTTCTTGCATCATGTTGGAACGCTACCCTAGATGTGTTATTCAGGTTGTTATTCAAATCGTGCAAGCTGACGCACGGTAGCGTCTTAGGCACGGCTGTGAATTGTGCAGTTATGGCTCTGATGGATGCAGGGATCGCAATGAGAGGCTTAGCAGTAGCTGCTACATGTATAGCGATCAACAATATATCCCCGTCGTCAAAAGCAGAAGATATGGATATAGATGCTAGTGCTAGTGATGATACGGACGTGACAATATGGCTAGATCCAACGGTGGAAGAGTAATCTGGAGAGGGACATAGAATGGTAGTCATCGTAGTCGATGCATCCAAAATACCCAAACAATCTACTTCTCTAGCTCAGTAACATCAATATCAAATGATATGGACCAAGTGGAACTGAACGCAGAGCAAGATGATGCAAATATAATAACAAGTTTCAACTACGGGGCACCCCTGTCGCTTGATGGCTTATTGTCGAGTATAGAAAGCTCAAAGCAGTCATGTGCTGCAATTACAGCATTCATGAGACTTGCCGTAGAACAGAAAGTACAGAAAGAAGAACAGACGCTGTGGTCGTGATAAGAATTAAATTCAAAGGCAATGAGCGATAGATAAAACTTCTTGTAAAACAAATACATACAATAAACACTTATTTCTACTTATTACTCATTCACATTATCTACATTTCGGCATCAAAAGCAAATTCGCCTCGCACGTATTTTTTCCTCAATCTGCTTCTTCTCAAACTACTTGTGTAGTCAGAGTGCACTTTTGACACTCGCTCGCCTGAAAAACGGACGGGGACTAAATTGCCAATCTCTATCAGAACTGCCTTCTTCTCGCAAGAAGAAGAATCCTATGATTGCACACTCTGATCAGATGAATGACAGAGCCAAACCAATTCCTACAGTCGACACTTTTTTCGGACAAGAATCTT
The DNA here is from genome assembly GCA_037178625.1 of Skeletonema tropicum. Classification (NCBI taxonomy): domain Eukaryota; phylum Bacillariophyta; class Thalassiosirophyceae; order Thalassiosirales; family Thalassiosiraceae; genus Skeletonema; species Skeletonema tropicum. The sequence goes on from CM074136.1 coordinate 1,801,613, forward strand.
TGCCTCACATCACGGTATTCCTTCCGAGCTTTGATTAACAAACCAACACAAAGCACCATGCCAAGGTCGGACCTGTCGCGTCGCATGGATAAACTAGTGGGTGACTACATATGTCAAGGCACATCCTAATGACGAAGAGTTTGAGGGCTTGACAACGAAGGAGGAGAAGTATCTCAATCTTCTTTTCTACGTAGGAACTCGTGGAATGTTGAAAAATACAAGAAAGCGAGTCAAGTCAAAATGATTGTCCGTACCATCTTTCTCATGATCTCAACGAACTTCTCAATCTCGTCACTTCATCATAAATTGGCAAGAGCAATTGATTAACAAACCAACACAAAGCACCATGCCAAGGTCGGACCTGTCGCGTCGCATGGATAAACTAGTGGGTGACTATGTCAAGGCACATCCTAATGACGAAGAGTTTGAGGGCTTGACGACGAAGGAGGAGAAGTATGTGAAGATGTACGATCGCTCTGCAAAAGATTTCGCCATAAAGACTGGTAAATTCTCTAACGAAGTTGATCTTGATGAAGAAATGAGCCCATCCAAACGAAATGATAAAAGGCGGCTATTCAAGAAAATGATGAATAGAAACAAGGACTATTGGCAGAAAGACGTTGAAGGTACTGATCGTGCTCATGATTTGCAGCTGCAGCAGCATGGATTCAATCATGACTTCTCTTCCGGGTTCAACTTTCCACATCATTTTCATGCTGGGTTCTGGTCGCACGCCACACCTCATGCTCCTAGTGCTGGTGGTGTGCCGCCTTCTGTTGCATTTGCTACGGCTGCCACTCCTTCCATGCAGTCCCAAACCCACTCCAGCACCGAACAGCTCAATCCGATCAATCTGTTCGTGTTCGGTGGTTTGGCAACTCCAGCCTCGACTCAAAACAAAGAAGACATTGCTCAACTTGTTACGGCCATGAAGATTGGAAGTAACAATATTGATCGAGTTACTACGGCATTAATCCAGGAGCGTGAGGAGCGCATAGAGGGTCACAAGCGCCTAGAAGGCGACGTACGTCAACTTCAGCAGAGTCGGGCTGAAGATACCGTCGAAATCCAGCAGCCCCGAAACAAGGTGAACGAAATGGAATCCCAGATGGACGAGGTGAACGAAATGAAATCCAAGATGGAAGAATTTTTGACCCCCGGGAGGAAGAAGAAACAAGTTGTGTTTAAATGTTCCAATGAGTACCCCCCGATTCCACCCAGGCATTCTGCCGCAAAGAAGCCTGTGACTGCAAAGGAACCGGCGGCTGCAAAGAAGACAGACAAGAGCACCCCTGCCGTCACGAGGTCCTCGACAAGTAGTGTTCCTTTGCAAAGGAGATCAACAAGGAAATCGGTTCGTACGAATGGAATGTAAGTGAAAGTGGTGTTAGGTGGGTAAGTAGGGGTGTCGATTGGTCAAAATGTTAGATGTGTAGATGGTGTTAAAGAATATAAAAATAGTGAGTGAGTGACCTCTATATACTAGCATTACCACACTTAGATCTATAACTATCCTAAAGCTGCTACAAATTGGATTTATCGCTCGCCGGTCAGCTATACTTCTTCTGGTGCCACTCCTCTACTCTTGCTCATGTGCATTGGTAGAACCTCTTCCATAGCGATCGCGGGTACATCCTCACGGTTCTGTACATTGGCCTCATCGGCAACAAGGCGGGCAGCAAAGTGGTAATTGGACAATGCGTCTAGATGAGAACACAAGTCGGCGAACAATTTCTTCATTTCCTCCTTAGCTGCGTCTTCCTCGGTTTCCTTCTCGTGAGCGTCCTTGTCTAAGCCTATCGACTTCTGCTGAGTCTGGCCCTGTAGGGTTGTCCATGTTAGTGAAGATACCACACGAACTCAACAGATCTCGTGGAGAGCCCATCTCCGCTACTCTTCCATTCTCCATGACAATAACTACATCATAATCAATGATTGTGTCAAGCCGATGGGCAATTTCAATTGTCAGCAACGTAGTGTCGGGAAATTGACTCCGGAGCATCTGCTGCACTGACGAATCCGTCTCACGGTCGCACGAGGACGTAGCTTCGTCTAAAACAAGCAAACGAGGGTTGGCCAACATCGCACGAGCTAGACACAAAAGTTGTTTTTCGCCAGCACTGAAGTTGCCGCCACCCTCCTCCACAGCTTCGTTCATTCAATGAGGTTTGCGGAAATTTGATCAGCTCCAACGCCTGTATCAGTTCACGGACAGAAATCAGTTCTTCATCACTGTGCACAAGAAACGGATCAAGATTGCTGCGTATTGTGCCCGAAAAAACGGCAGGATCTTATGGAAGAATAAACATGCCATTCCGTCGGCCACGTACGTCTGATAGACCTAGTGTGCTCAAATCAACGCCATCAAGTGAGATTGTTCCCTCGTCAACTTCAACCAATCGGAACAAGGCGGTTGTTAGAGTAGACTTCCCAGCGCCAGTTCTGCCGACGATTGCACAACGTTCCCCTTGATTGACCTTAAACGACAGCCCATCCAAAGATAATGGCAAGCCGGGCCTATACCGAAGTGAAACATTGTCGAAGACAAGCTCTCCTTTCTGTGGCCAAGATTTGTCAACTCTGCAATCGACCAATGTGATCATGCTTTTCTCCTGCGGCAGCATTTCAAGACTGTGCATTCGTTCGATCGATGTTATTGCCGCTTCCGCTTCTTAAGATATTCACTCTCATACAATTCACCCAATCCAAGCTTTGATTTCTCTTGACTGACTTCGGGCGAGACATCTCCGCCTCATTTGTTGGCGCCGATATCTGGTAACTCGCGTGGAACAACGTCATCTATCCCAATCTTCTTCAATACCAATCCTCTTCTTGATTATCTCCTCAATGTCAGCTGGGTGCCCAGCAGTAATGATAGGGGGAGGTTTGAAAGCAACCTCGAATTCAGGAGTGGAATCAAGCAAAGAGTCGGAGGGGCGATTGGTGCCTTTCGCTTCTCCAAGCATTCTCCATGGCTTCTCAGCCATCATGTCTTCTTCAAGACGAAGTATTTGCTCCTCGAGCTTCTTTGATTTGATATCATGACTCGATAGCTTCATGTTTTGTTCATCATCTTCTTCCTCCTCCTCTTCCATGTCGCCCTCGGAATCTTCACCATCGTCTTCATCAGAAGCTCCTCCTTCGGCATCGTCACTGTCGCTTTCCATCTCGTCTTCTTCTTCGCCACCATCCTTCCAATCCAACCCATCTTCTGTAATATCGATATCATTCCAAGAATCTTCGTCGTCTAATTTCATGTCGTTTGACTTGCTCTTGCTGCTGCTCTTACCCTTGCTGTCAGCTTTCTGTTGTTCCTTGTACCTCTTGATAAGTTTTGTATCCGGCTTTCCAAAGAAGTCAGCTGCAGTCATTTCTTCGGGATCTTCACCATCGCTATTGTTACCGTCGTCATCATCGTACAGCTGATACAAGACATCTACCTCCTCATGCATCGGCACATATTTCCTACGACGGACTGAGTTGGGTTCAAATCGCTTCATAAGATCTTCGTCTTCATCTTCAAATTCATCATCAAAGCCTTCGTTATCATCATCAGATTCTTTGCCTGCTTTATCTCTCACACATGAGGCAGCACTTTTTCATTATTATCGTCTTCCGGTAACTCCTGTCCATAGGCAACATGATCTGGTGGCAAAAACTCCTCTTCTTCGTCAGCGAATGCTTCCATTACTGAAAATTCTAATACATATTGTCTAATACTCAAAGTATGGTGACAGGAGGTGACAGGGCGTCATCATAGCACCTCAATAATTAGAGTGCACCATTTCACATACTCATGTACCGGCTACACTAACAAACGCCTAGTTAATTGGCCAATTTTCATTTAAAATGGCATCTAGCGAGATCAAAACGTCAAATCACCGCCCGATCTCACAGTCATTTGTCCATTGGGATCATGTCGTGCCATTCGTATCGTTGGTTCCATCTTCGTCGTGAAAGTAGGGGCGATAAGAAGTCTACATAAAGGATGAGTGGGTCAAAGCCTGGCTGTCGAAAGGGTGAGTGCCGGGTTTCGAAACCCGGTATTCGGTGAGTACCGGGTTTCGAAACCCGGTACTCACCCCCGGAGCGAGCGGCCCCGCCGCCCCCTCGCTCGCCACATACTTACATGGCGATGTCAACATCACGACCGCCCAAGTTTTTTGCCCGCCAAAATATCTATGAATTCCTACGTGAAATTGAAAATCTTAGTAGCCGAGTACCGCCTACGTTTTACGTGGGCCAAGTCAAGGGGCTGCCAGTAAGTAAGTTTAGGACATTAGCCCCCAGTACAAACCCTTTGCACAGATTGTATTGTACAAAAAGAGACAAGAATCTTAGAGGTCCATCCCGAACCGGGACGGCCGGGATGGGACGGGATTTTTTCGGCCGGATAATCCGATCTGTCCCATCAAACCCTGATCCGGGTGATCCGGGATTTGGTTTTTTGCCCGAATTCACGCCCAAGACGCGAAATTCTCAAAGTAGCGAACTCCATTCGGGTGTTTCGTAAGAGTGTGCTCCCCATTATTTCGTCAAAATATCCATAATTATACACAACTAACCAAAACCGGATTATCCGGATTATCCGGATTATCCGTCCCGTCGGACCTCGTCCCGCTCCGGAAACCGGATAGGGTGACGGGACGGTTCGGGATGGACCTATGATGGGTGTACAATACAATAGGTACCGTCTATACCTTAGATCGTGTCCGTGTACATAACCCCACTATTGCAGTCCGGACATGTTCACCCCCCCTGCGTGGATGCACGGACACATTCTAGAATCCGGACACTTTCAAGCGTTTCTTAGTAAACGTCTAACAACAAATACTTAAATTAATCTAATCCAACTGCGCATTGCCTTCGTCCTCGTCGTCAATGATGCCAAATGCACTATCTATCATTTCAAAGTCGTCTTCGTTCCCATTTTCCACATCTTCAAGATGGTGCTAATACTTCGTTGTGGTAATAATATCCGTGCTGGGTAATATGGGCGAGGCTGCCCGAGTCTTGTGAATTGGAAGAGAGATTGTGAGGAAAGCTTTTATATGAATTCTGCGAAAACAAAACAATCAATGATCCTGTTAGGGGTGTATAGGCTTAAGATACAAGTGGAGATGGACGTGTTGGTGTGCAATTATTCCTACGATCATACAATTGTAACGACTTGTACGACTGGAGGAAATGAACGCAACCCAAAACCAAGCAGTCGAATGACGGAAAGAGGTGCACTAAACATGATCTGGTGGTAATCGAATTGGCAGCTACAACATCTTTCTTTATTACTGGATTTCCGTAGAGCAACTCTTACTTGATTGATTAAGTAATAATTGCTGGGAAGCACATGTAATGTAAATTGTTTATCATCTCTAGAGTAGACATTTAATGAGGTGCATGACCAAAGGAACATATCAGGGTAATGTTTCTCCGCCACTTATTTGATTTACTGGAATGAATGAACATTGTTGACCCCTGAGATTGCAGAGTCTAATGGGAGATTTAATTGAACCTCTCTTGGCCTATATTATGTTAGACCACGAGTGCAGTGTCATTAAATATCCTCCAATCACCGCCCCCTACTAGGTAACACACCATGGTGTTATTTGCAGTGATATCGCTCTGTATCGACGGTTACAAATCGATATGTCGGTTTGGAGGGTGAAAAAGTGCCGCTGATGTAAGGGTCGATACGTCAATACACGTTGGATATCGCTAGTCACGGACAACACCATTCGAATCAGTGTTGAAAATAGGTCTAGGATCTATGCTTATGAGTCTATAGATGGTTTTGCGACGGTGTTAGAGGTATTGTCAATGCATCGATAGCGTCATCGTGTTCTGTGATTTTTTGAGTTTTTGGATCCGGGGCAAAAATGTTTTTTTTTGGGACAAGAATTCTCAGGTCTCATGGTCGGTGTGTTGGATCTGCCAAAGCGCAGCAAAATGTGCTAGAAAGTGTCCGGTTGAGGGCGGACACTACCGCGAAAAAGGATGCGGACACGTCCTTACCCCTGGAAAAACAGTGCGGACAATAGAAAAATCCGGACACGATCTAAGGTAAAGACGGTACTTATTTATTGGCAACTGGCAACTGGCAACAGCTGGCAACACCATTACTCCAATTACTTATCCTACCCTAACCAGCAAGTGATCAAATAATAGTATACGGGGCAGCAAACGAGAACTGCAAATCAAAATTTGAAGAGTAATGGTTATCGGCAGAAGACTGGCGCAGCCACGCCTGTTGACGTTCAACAGCCCTCTTGGCATCGCGACTTTTGCCGCGGCAGCACTTTTGCTCTCCTCTCAATTCAAGTTACTCCTATCATTAACTGGGCTCCGTCCAAAAGTTCTTGAGGATGACCTCGGCACTACAGTCCCGGTAGAGTCAAAAGCGCCAGTTAATCAGCATGGACTGGTAAAGAAAGCATCGAGCAACTCAACCAGCAAACGCATAACATGTGATGCATCCCCTTGCAATGGTTTCTTTGCGTACGACGGCCCTAATAAAGACAAGGAAGCTGCATTGGATGTCCTTGAGAAGGCAGTTGCGAAGTATAATTATGCAGGTGAACGTAACAATGAGACCCATAATAGAATGATTTTCATGCCAAATACAACAAATCACCCAAGTTGTGTCATTGAGTGGAAAGAGAGCAGACCAAAATGGGTCGACAGGTAAGAGTGTTACATCAGCCTCAGTATATATGCATATTCCAACAGCTTGGAGCAAGAGAAGCATTGTACAGCTCAGCGTGTTTTCTTGTATTGTATTGATGTTGAAACTTATTATGATTTACATACTTTTACCTTTCACTTTCCACCCCTCTACACGAAACAAAAGAGGGATGAGTGCAAACGCAGAAGATGTAACAATCTATGATGCCTTCTTCAGCAGTGATTCATTCAGAGGGGAGAACCACACCTACATGGAAATCGGTGCCCACGACGGAGTTAGGGAGAGCAACTCAAGATTCTTCGACATTTGCCTTGGTTGGAATGGGCTCTTAGTCGAACCCCACCCAAAGAATTATGATCGAACAGTGCGGCTCCGTCCAAATGCACACCATTTGGGCATTGCGCCTTCGTGTTCGGCGAATGAAAGTGGAACAATACTTTTCCCTGAGCACATGTATACAAGTGCTCAAGTGAATGAGAAGGGCAGCAAGATTGAGATTCACTGTGGTCCATTGCAGTATTATTTGGACGCTCTTGAGATCCGTCACATTGATTTTTGGTCGCTAGATGTGGAGGGATCTGAGCTCAAAGTGCTTGAAACGGTTGACTTTGATCGCACTCATGTGGATGTGATCATTGCGGAATCGCAAAATAGGCTGAGTTATTTGCCGGAGATACAGAAGAAGGTGGGTGATGTGAGGTTGTTTCTCCAGAGCAAAGGGTATTTGATGATAAATAGTGTGGTAGTAACAAAGTCCGATGTTTTTCTTCACAAGCGGGCATGTCCAAGTCATGGCAATATAAAAGAGTGCAATGCCGTAAGCAGATAGGAAGGCTATTTCTTAATAGTAACACGCAATTTAATATGAGGTGTTATGATGGAAATCATGAGAAATCATCCAAAATAATCTCGGGCCAATCGAGATTCTTGCGATAATTGTGCTGCATTGCATTGCTAATGTCATTGTCTTTGAACCCATCTTCTCCAAGTACTTGTGTACGGAAATAGTCTGTAAATCCTAAATCTCGATCTTCAATGATGATGTTTGTATTTGAATTGTTTGCAGAAAGACCTGTTGTTGGCGACGCTTGGGGTTTCGAATCTTCTTCAGATGACTTGGAATTGAACTTCTTGAGTTTCCGTACAACCTGTTTTACCTTTTCGCCAAGCTTGCTATCACTGCTGGTTGTGTTGCCGATCGTATCGTCAGTCGTAATGTTGTTCTTGTTGTCATTGTACTCGTCAGTCATTGCCTTTTGCACTTCATGTGTGACTAGGAAAGACGGTTTATGATAATTGCTCGACGGATTCTCTTCATCAGTACCATCATCAATGTTATCATCATTTGATGTTGCTGATACTACTACTGATGATGATGATAATGATGGCGATGGTGGATGTACTGCCAATGACGACCGTGTTGATGCTGTGGGAGTGATCACCTCTGGCAATTTCTCCTCCCTATCCCCCTCCTCCATCATTGGATCCTTCATCCTCCACCGTTCCATCTCTGCATCCTTCTGCAATTCCTTCTTGGCAAATCTCCAAGTAATCACCAGACCAATAATCCCACTTGCAATACCAGTCGAAATCAAAATAACACCAAATACATTATCCTCCAATATATTACCAGCACTACCCTCTTGACTAGTATACATCATACCACTTGACACAGCGCCCAAACAAACCAAAAACAAATACCACGGCAACACCGCCGGCATGGCCAACATGAACGATACCATATCCACACCCGAAATCCCAAATATATAATTCAATACACCAAAGGGTATTAATGGGTTCAACCTCATTAACATCATGACCCGAGTGAATTCTTGACTATTGCCACATCTACCGCACGTAATATTGGATACCGTCGTAGTAAAATCTCGACCAAATCACGACTTAGATAGCGTGCCCTCCAAAATCCCAATGAGCCACCGATGAGTGTACCGATAAAGCTGGAGAACCATGCTACCATTATACCGCTCTTTCCGTAGACATCTTGAAAGATGAACCCACTTGCAAATACGAATAAGGATGGTGGGACAAAGAATAGCGTTAGGAGGCTCATCATGACAATGTAGGAGAGTACGGCAATGTCACTGTAAAGTGCCATCCAATCGAGAAAGTCGGAGGTGAAGGTAGATATATGAACATTGTTGTAGAGGATGTATTCGATGAGGACTAAAATGAGGGATGCGATGATTAGGAAGGATAAGAGTTTTTTGGTACGGGAGCGGTTGATGAAGTAGGTGAATAGTTCGTGGCATAGGCCTACTCGTTGTTCTTCGACTGTGGTTGCTGTTGTTGTTTCGAATTCTTGTTCCGCATCAATAGCCGCTTTAGTCTTAGCTGGAGTCGATGACCGAAAGTCAGTCTTTGCATTCGGCGAAGACATTTCAATAAAGCCCTGATGACTACTGTTTGGCATTTCCTCCTCCAACATAATTGTGTGAGAATTATCCGCAAGAGCCTCCCTCAGAGGTGATTGATGGGAAGCAAAGTCATCTCTGCGTGAGAAGGATAATTCCATTCTCGCCATTTTTGGCTATGGTGGTTATCGTGGCAACGGATCGTGTGCAATCGTGAGAAGCACTCTTGCTCTTGCTTGGATGCGACGCGATATGTTATGTTCAAAAATAATAGAACCGTTATGATTGTATAAGACTGCAGAGTATTTTGTGGAATCCAAGTTACGAGAACTTTTTACCCTAACCCTAACGATCGAGCTATCGAGTAGAATTCTTCTGACTGTATCTGCCACTTATCTCTCTAGTCTCTAGCCCTGTCAATGCCACTGATGGTGTCATCTTGTTTTTGTTTCTTATTATTTGAAATCGGCTTTTCATATTGACGGGCCACAGGGAAAGCCCTCTCAATTGACGACGCTTTTGCAACCAGAAACAAGTAACAAATAACTCAGATAGAGGGCCATTTAGCGGGTCTTGCCCGATATATTACTAGCTGTAGCCCGCAAAAGAAGAAAATCTATAGCTGTCTTAAATCACGGACCCTACGGGGTAGCGTATGTACGTAGGAATAGTATGTAGCTCCATCCGGCACTTGAGAAGGTCAGAAGAGCCCCCAAATGTGTTTTTGGCCACCACCAAAAAGTTCCACCACCGCGACAATCCACCACGCCATGGCACCATTTCCGCCATAAAAGTGCCATAACATAAAAAATCGCACCTCCTCCATTACATCCACAGTAGGTTGGGTATGGTAGTCCATGAATAGCTTAGAACACAAGGAATCCAAAGCCGAGCCTACCCAACTTAGTTATTAAAGAGCAGAGACGCAAATCAAAATGCCGCTATAGCAGCGCAAATTACCATCATCGTAGCATCATCGTCCAATTCCACTCAATATGAATGGTACAATCGGCCTCTCTCCATCAACCCTCGCCGACGCTTATACATATAGACATTGGGTGTCGGTGTGATTCATTGTTAGTGACTTCATATGGCCATAGCACTCCTTCAGGCACCATGTTGCTGCTGCACATCACATCATCGATTACACACAAATGTCACCCATTTCATTGCTCTATTCCGACCTCTGATCATGACGAGACAACTAAACACGACAGGAGAGCTCTCAATAATATGGAAGGATCGCTTTGTGCCATGGAGCTGTTAAGGAGATCCGATTTCACTGACTACACTACCATCGGCGAACTCAGCCTTGGTATCACCATAGCCCAACACATGGCCATTCCTCGAACAAACTGCAATGGTTTCGTTGTTCAATCCAACCTCACCATCCGACAACAAAGGCACAGCAACTATTGCATTTGATTGGAGAGACAGGGTCATAGTTGTGTGACTTGAAGTTCAATCAGGGTGGAATAAGTGCACATATTGTCTCCGAAGAAGGCTGTTGTTATGGCGCTACATTGCTCTGAATAGATCTGAGTGGAATCTTCAGTGACTTGTTATGATTCTCCGGTTTCAATGAAGTAATGGTTGACGGATAAAGCTGCATATGATCACTGCTGACATCGTTGGAATGCACAAAGTGTATTCTCTTGTAGGAGATAGGTGTTCAAACACAAGTGTTTGTGTTGAATGACAGGGATCTGTGGGCCTCAAAACGAATTATTATGCAACAAAAAGATATACACATTCATAACATAACTGTATAATCGTTATTTTAACAGTGTTTGGTGTCGATAGTGCTGAAATATTTGTTATAGCACCATCGTTCATTGATCACGGAGGAGATGAGGATAAACATCCATGTGCACTGATTGGCTTTTATTTTGCATCAAATGTAAAAATCGGTACATATCAAGTCACTTCATACATTCATATATATCCATATAAATACCCCGAGCATTACATCTTTTATATAATAACACCATGCCTCTAGTAAAGTACGATGATCGGGCGGAAATCCCATGGTGACGATGTGCTCGATGATCGTTGGCGCCACTTTGGTACCGCTTCTTGGACGATTCCTACGTACAGAAAAAAATCTACCTCATAGGTTTGTTGATTTAAGACAGCTATACAGTTCTCAGATCCTGGGGATTCATATCATTTTTGAGCGGGAACGAAATCGAAAAGGCCTCGTTCGAATCGAATATTAAAGCTAGATAAATCACTTATTGAATGTGGCCAATAGTGTGATATTCGAAGATGCAAACCATCATATTATGTTCACGACATCGACGACAATGGAATCTAACTCTACGTCCTCTTGCGAGTATGCCATGTATTCGTCCGCTGTTGTGGCTATCATACTTTTCGAGATATGGCCATTTCAAATTTTTTATTCGGCTGTTGGCTGCCGACGGATGTCGATGGGGCCTCTATCTTATATGGCTTGTATGTGCCCATCTAGGTCGACACATCATCATTTGCAGCATCCACACTCGCTCTACTATCTATCCGATAGACTCCAGAAGCTTCATGGCACATAAAAAGTCATACAAGTATGTGTCCTTGTGCCTTCTATCGGATGTGTATTTACGGAGGCTTTGAACCGATAGTGACATCAATGAGGCAGTATGAATGGTATTCTTGCGGTGTTATGCATTTTGGGCGGTGTTGGTAATGGCTCAGGTTGGTTGGCAATGCCATTGCATCATATGGGATGTGTTACGGATGCTCGAGTATGTATACTTCGTATTCGATTTAAAAATGATTTTGCAAAGAAACCATCATTTCAATGCATCCTACTTAGGAGATGTCATCGCTGTCCTCAGGGGCGTTGCAAAAAGCAACTCGGAAAGCAGTTGCCTATTTATTCAAGAATAATCCTACTTTGCGCCATCAACTCTTCACCGACAAAGCTCTTGCTATTATTCTTCGGGATGAATGTGGTTTCGTCGATATCGATGCCGATACAGTTTCAAAGGCCTTTGCGTCGGGCGGAGAGACCAAGTACCCAATGAAATTGAAGGACATGGGTATTGAATACAGTGGAGATGGTATTCTTTTCGTGTATAAGGCGCACAGGCTCCCGGATGGACAATATTTCTCTGCAGTTGGTTGGTTTAATTCAGTCGACGAAGCACAAGTAGTTCACCCCGATATCCGCAGGAAGCTCACGAACATCGCATTCAATGACGGCGAAGTGAAAGCTGCATTCCAGAAGCATTTAGACAAGAATCGCAAGAAGAAAGGCAAGGCTAGAAAAACGAATAAGCGTCCATCATCATCATCATCATTGGAGAAACCACCGCCAAAGAAATTGGATGCAACAACCTCAGCCTCAGATACCGCTCCAGTCGAACAAGAGCAAGAGAAGGCATCGGAGGAACAGCCAGCAGAAGTTCATCGCCCTGCCGCACCTACGCCAGAATTATCGACCAATACTCCTCTACCAGCTGCCACCGCTGCCACTGCTACACCAGAGTCAAATGAATGTACGGTGACATTTTCGATGGGAAGCATGTGCGGGACAATGACAATAGATGTCGGCTCAGCGATGTACAAAACATTGTCTATATTTTGCGTGCAGGATCGACGAGTCGAAGGAGTCCACAATGTGGAAGTACGCGAGATGGAGAGTGAAGAAACAGATCAACATGCTCCAGTTCAACAATCTGAAAATGGAAGAAAGCCATACACGATTACTTATCGTGATGTACCGCTTCCCAATGGTAATATTATTCACAACGTTCCTGCAAGTCATGATGTTGTCATGTGTAACGATTTGTCCATGTGGCGAAAGAAGGCAAATTATATTGACAAGCTGAAACATCTGTTCAAAAGAGACCGAGGAAAGACGGTGATTCCAGATCAGCTTCTTGATTTCTTGGCTACTGTCAGTCTACAGAACAGTGGTGGATCTGACAATGGCACCGTCACCCTCATTGCTGCTACGGCGCTAGTCATTATTCGCGCCATAGGTATTACAGAGGACGAAATCAGCACCGAAAGTATTACGAAAGGATGCCCATGTGAATCAACAATCGCTCAGCATGAGTATCGCGCTGCTGCAAAGCTAATCATCTTGAAAACCAGCCAAATTAATCGAAGCGGAATCAAACATATCTCCTTGACAACAGACGGTGGCGAGCGGAAGAAGATGTCCCATATGGTGAAGGTGCTCCACTACCTTGAAGTGGACAAAGATGGTAATCCAGATGGCATCGGCAATTTTGTTGTCGACGTTGATACTTGTGGCAAATCAGCTGACGAAATCACCGGTGGAATCGAGAGGAGCTTAGTTCCTATCAAGAAACTCCTTTCCGACGACATAAAGATTTCTGGCCAAACTGGTGACTCGGGTGGAGGTGGCGCTGTTCAGTGTCTCTTCCCTAAACTCAAAGAAAAGGAGGTCTTGGACTTGTACGCCAAGTATATTGCATGCATGCTGCATGCGCAGTGTAAGCCGTTTGAAGTTGCATGTAAAAATGCGTTTGGAGAGCAGGGCCTAGGCAAGTATACAGTGTTCCAATTGGCATACTCCGCCATCACTCTGTATAGGAAGATTATTGCTCAAGGAGGATTGGCTCTTCTCGACAAGTACTCTGAGAAACTTCATGAAGTACTGAAGAATAGTGAAGAATGGGGAGTTGAAGGGACAAACATGTTCCGACAAGCAATGGATGCACACAAAGCAAAGATTGATGACGAAGACTACGATGAAATCAAAGAGTTTGCTCAATCTCTTCGGAACTTGCAATTGCCGGTAATGACAAGATGGAAGTCTGTTCCCAAAGCGCTAGAATTTTTGGTAGACAACTGGGTTCCTACGTACTTCATGAGTGTGGTGATCATCCAAAAAGAAGGATCAAAATCTGCCATGTATCAGATTGCGTGCGATATTGTGTCTATGATGACATTGCGACCAGATGTGGGAGAGAGTGAAACTGATGCTGATGTTGACATCGATACTTCAGAGGATGATGGATCCATACAAGGTAGCGCTGATGAAAGTACAGCCGCCGATGCGCCGCTACTGCAAAAAGGCGAAACGCCAATTCTACTATGCCAGGCTTACTTCCTTGTTGGATTTTCGAAATATTACTTTACTCCCTGGTTTGATTCTGCGATGCAACCTGGCCCACTGTTTGGCTCGAAAAGTCATGGTCACAAGGCACGGCTTTTCGTGCAGCAATCTTACTTGATGAAGAAGGAGCTGGATGAAATGATGGCTGGTGATAAATGGAAAGAACTGCCGGAATTCAGTGATTACATAGCCTCGCTAGATGGATTACCGAGTCTAGGTGATGTCAAGAAGGGGGGATTGGAGTTCATGACAAAGGCGGTGGATCTTTTCTTCAAGGATTACAAGAATAGCTCTATCAAGCATATTTATACGCATTGGACATCTCAAATGATGCTGGTCTATATCATCGGTGGAGATCCTGAGTTGGCTCGCGAATTCATCCGTTGGCTCAACGCTTGTAGAGATGGGGCGCTAGCAGCCGGTACATTTGAATGGTCGCAGAAGGAAATTGAGCTGGAGAACCATAAAACATACGGGAAAGCCATGAAGTCTGCATAGGCGAGGTCATGATGTACGCGACACAGAATTCCAATCCGGTCGAGATATTGAAAGATCCATTCATTGCAAAAATCATCGATCCACTTCTAGCATCCCTACACTCAGAGAGTGTGATAAACTTCCTTGATAAATCAACTTGGCAGGAAGGGGATTATGAACCTGTCCGCCGTCAAATCTGTGAAGTGTGAGAAGCAAAAAAGAAAGAAGGCCTCAGCTTCTTGCAGGCAGGCCGGCCTTGGATTCGTTCATGTGCCAACATCATCGTCATCGTTGCCCCTTGCCCCCGCACTGGAATCTGAAGTGGCCTGTCACAGCTGCTTGCCACTGCCACGTAAAAACATTACTCCAATGGATCGACCTCTCCCCGCCTCCACCTCCAGTTCTTATCGCCACATCAGGCACATAATCATTGCCTCCATCCTAATACTATTCGTAGCCGTTCAATTGCGATTTGGAAGTATTAATTATCAATTCATTACTAATCATCAAAATGATGTTGGGATGGCAGTAAACAATAAGATTGGCGATCCTCAACTAAGCCCGGTACAAGTTGCCTTTGGACTCTCTGGCAATCACCCAGGTTTCCTAGCTGAATTTGAAGTTGCATTGAAAAGTGTGCTCCTCAATGCTCCTCTGGAACGAAACATTTCTATACACATCCTAGCTGACGAAGACGCATTTGCTAGTCTCAAGGGAATATTTAATCGCACAGAGCTCTCAACGTGGCTGACCCGTAATCCTACTGAAATCCATGCCTATGATGTGACTCCTGATGTTCCTCAGATGGTGGATGAAATCTACGATGTATTCAAAGCGCATAATCCCAACTATTCCATGGATACAACACATACAATGGGAACTTACTATCGTCTGTTTCTTGAGAGGTATGTCTCCAATACATCAGCAAAACACATCCTTTACTTGGACACAGATGTTGTCATCATGGCCAATCTAGAGGGTCTATGGGAGCTTGTAGAACGTCAACAGCGAAATGTTCTCTTCCACTGGGGAAAGAATATGTGTGCAGGGTTTGTAGTCATGAATCTTCAGCGTATAAACAAGATCCTGCCGCTTGCAAAAGGATCTAACTATACATATACTGATGGAACGGCACTAGATATTGATGATCAAGGCATCCTCCAAGCTGTCAACATTAGCTATCCCAATGAAGTGAATGTGTTGCCACCTGGGTGGGACATGACTGTAACTGAAATTTGGCAATCTCACAATCTCCCATATGATAAGAAGTTTCCAAATGTTGGCATGCTTCATTTCAATGGTGGCGGAAGTTCAAAGGGGGCTTACTTTGGTGGTGAGAATGGTACTGAGCACAACTTTATTACTGAATTCAAGGATACTTGGGGCAGTGGAAAATTTTACGCTACCCTTCCATGGGAATGGGCACGTTATCAGGCAAAGAGTCTGGTAAGACCAGGCTCAAAAGGGCACCCAATTCAGTTCTTCTTTTCAAATGGCGTGCAAGGGGGACAGAATATTTCTGAGAGTGAACCTATGCAGTAAACGTGACGTAAACGTGAAGCAGCGTTTTGTGTCAAGCATAAGAAGTTTATTTTAGGAGTGTAGGGCAAGAATAATATTTTCTGCATGACACTTTTTTTCACGAACTACTCATCTTTTCCTTTTCTCGAAATTGTAGTCGATATACTTGGACTCAAACTATTTTAATTGTTGTGCATGTTGCATGTTGTGGCTGTTTCTTCCTGGCTTATTGGCTTTCCGTATTTTCGGGCTAAATGGAAGACCCCCTCAATTGATGCCAGATTTGAAACAGAACAACTCAAGTCATAGACTGGATGTTTACGCTTAAAACTATCTAGACAACCGATGCGAAAAACACACACGGTGCAATGAATGCATTGGTTGCACGAACAACTAAAAGAGAATGACAGGGCGGCAGCAAGCAAGCTCGCTCAGACCTCAGACCAGGGGATGACGGAAAAGCGGGCATAGAGTCCGGACAACCGCTTGCCTGTCCATCACCACAATTAATAATAACTAGTAG
The DNA here is from genome assembly GCA_037178625.1 of Skeletonema tropicum. Taxonomy (NCBI): domain Eukaryota; phylum Bacillariophyta; class Thalassiosirophyceae; order Thalassiosirales; family Thalassiosiraceae; genus Skeletonema; species Skeletonema tropicum. Next base: position 1,818,280 of record CM074136.1, read on the forward strand.
AGAGGATAGATACTGTAGATAGAGGGCTATTTAGCGAGATTTGCCCGCGAAATTGCCTTGGGTGGATCTGGAGAGAGTCGGAGGAGGCTGGTATAGGGGGCCCTAACCGATTTCAGGGGGTTTCCCCTCCTTTTCCCCCTCCAAGAAACCGGGGGGACGGCTAGTTAGAGGATTCTCCCGTGATTTCGGTCTAAATCTAGCCGAAATCGGGCAAAAAAGGACTTTTTGCAGCTCAATTTAGACGATTTTGCCTCCTGCGAGCCACCCCGATTTCAGGGGGCGCCCCCGGCTCCCCCTTATATCCGAAAGCCTATCTGGAGGGCGCACACCAATTTCGCCACTAGTTAAAAAAAAATTTCCTACCATCCCCCTTTTCGGGGGTCACATACAGCTGTTTTCACGGATTTTCGGATAGCCGTTCAAGTTTCGAATTCCTACGTATGTTAGGTACAAATGACGTAGTGAGTCTTATAAAAACCCATTGGGCCGATTTCTCCCAACTCACCCCTCAACAAGAGCCACTCCGCGCAAAAAGATGCCAACCATGGCCAAATGCCGGAGCGTACTACGCACAACAAGTTGAATATTTACTCAACCAAAAGGATAAATTAACCTCTCTTGCATGTCTAGATCCAAAATAGCCAATTAGGTTGACTAAAGATTGTAATCATGAACGATGGTAATACACTTTTTGAATACCTTTTCACACGGCTCATCAGTAAAAGTGACACTTATCGCGGCAGGTGGATTTGCGACCAGTCGTTGGTAGAGATATTGCACAGACACTATACGAATGTAGATAAAGACAATACCTTACGGAACAAACTCGTGCAGCGTCTGAACAAGGCAGCCGGACCTTTCAACAGCAGCAATGTACACAAGATATACCACAAAAATTTCACAACATCATGTCCATTCAATTCGTCATTACGCCGGATGGTGCACTATTACTACTTTGGAAAGGGAGAGAAAGTGCCCAACGATTTTTGATTCGAGCAGTGGTCATGCAAAGAAGCGTGTTGACGGTCTTGATGCAAAGGAAATGAACAAGAATTGGCACTCGACACCATCGCAAGCTAGGAACACCAAAATTGAACGGCAGGAGGGATTTGTCGGGCCATACTACGATGCATCCAATCCAGCAATGGTGACTATCGGTCAAGAACAAACGATGAACTTCACCAGTGAAGATGTCGGCCCATTTTGGCTGACAGCAGAGGAACGTGAAAGACAACGGCACGACCGAGAGGTTGAAATACCAGAAGACAAGAGGAAAGAGCGACATAAGGTGAAGAAAGAGCTGATATCGGAGCTGATGGACACCGAGTGGGGGAAAAAGGAAGGAGAAATAAGGTTATGGAAGATGACACATGCTGAGCTAGCAAAAATGGCGCAAGCGTCTAGTATTGATATCAAAATAACACCTACCACCAAAATGATATATGGATGGGAGGGCAAGGGTAAGGGACTTCTGCAGATTGCGTATGAACGTGGCTGGATCGATATAGCAACCTTCAGAAAGGGCAGCTACCAAGTGATGAAGTATGATGATGAGGGTAACTTGGTTCCTGAGCTTTCCCTCCGGCATTTGCTTGCAAACTGCACAGATTTTTTGTCTGAACAAAGCCAACTCGAATATGTTTGTGAATCTTTGGGAGTAAGAGCCTTGATTACAACAAAGTATCATGCTGAATACGCTGGTGAGGGTGTCGAATACTCTTGGGGGTTCTCCAAAGCTCTCTACCGAAGACATCCATTAGCTCAAAAGAAAACGACTGCTGATTTCCTTGCATTGGTCGACAAGTGTATTTCAAGAGAGGTTCTCACTGTGGATCTCATTCGTAAGTTCAGTGCCAGGGCAAGAGGTTACATGGAGACATATAAGATGTTGGAGATTGAGGCAAAGAATACCAAGGAGACAGAAGGTAATTCAAGTGAGGATGCACCCATTCCGCACAAGAGAATTGAAACGCTGAAGAAGGTTTTGAAATGTCATCGTGCTGCTATTGACTTTGACAAATCTTTCATTATGAAAACTGTCTACGCAAAAGACTTTGATTTCAAGAATGATTTGCTCAAGAAGGAAGAGAAGCTCAACTTTAGTCTCAGAGTAAAACGAGAGAATACGAAGGTGGAAGCGACGGCAAAGAAGAAATAAACATAGGACAATGTTCATTTATGTCTCTTGGTGGAATATGGCATACGAGGCATTATTTACCATGGTCCGGTTGTTGTTCGCAATTGAGAAAGACGGAGGTAGAGTAGCTCCCCAGTTAAGGGGCTTTCAGTACGTTTGTACGTAGGAATAAAAATTCTGCGATTATCCGCCAAGATTTGCTAACAGCTGTAGATAATCTTACTAGATATTACGTGTTTAGGTTTTATCCCCCCTAAGTGCCCCCTTTTTCTCACAGCTAACCGATCCGATTCCACCATGAACATGCCACCCGCTAGCTCAATACGACGTCCCATACAACATCCAATCCATGACATCGATCGAAATTGATACCCAAAACAGGTGCCGGATGCCATGCTCTATTAATGCCTAAATTTTCAGCGCTTCGTATAATCTCGATGTCAACCAATTATTCGTTATTTTGTTTGTACTTTCCTCGTGGCCTCTTCGTATCTCTAGTTTTTGCCATGATATCTTCATTGTTCTGACTCGCTCTCTTCTTCCCAACGGCTTCTGCATGTTTATCTGCGTCTTTGACAAACCTGCATCTCTCCTCCACTCTCTTCCTTTCCGTTTGATGGAACTGTTCTACCCATTCCTCAATCATCAGAAACAAGTCAGGGTGTGTCTCAAGAGTTTCAAGTCCATGATCTGCTGCATAATGAAGCTTTGGTGTATCATCATTGTCGTCAACTTGTGCCCTTAGTGCGCGGTGCTTTTCAACTGCATCGTCCATGTCATTTTTGAAGTTTACCTTGTCTGCAGCTGATGGTTTCTCCGTGTAGAACACTTTGAACACTTTACCCCAACTGCGTAAGAGAGAGATCATTTCGTCACAGGTCTTGTCAATTTGGTCATCAATATTAGCAACGCTGTCGTCTTTGAACTCACGGAGCATTGCCTTTGCCTCGGTGAAAATATCTTCAGCTTTCTTCATGATATCCTTCAATGGGCGGCCTTGAAATTTCCTCTTGTGGTAATCCTCTCGCTTCACACCATGATTTCTATATATCCTTTCCATGAGCAAATACCAAGTATCGTCAGCGCCTTCTGGCGGCTGTTGCTGTTGCTTTGCCACCATTTCCCCCAAGATACGCTTGAAATAATCGTTGCTTGCGTTGTCCGACAAATCAAGATCTGCCAACCCATATTTTTCTAGAAGTGGAAACTTTGTGTTGCCCACCGAAGGCCGTTCTGTTGCATGTGGATTGGCAGCTTCGCTGTCAGCGCATTTGTTGCTGTTGAAATTGTCGCCGACATTATCATTGTTGTCTTTTTCGCAGGTGTCGTCACAGACCCAGTCATCTTCCTCGGGGTAGTTTTGTTCCTCATACCAAACACGCAATTCTGCATTTACTCTCCGACCGATCACTTCCATCCCTGGGCAACGAGGCGGATACAGCTTTCCGTCATTCGCCTGTTTTAATACACTGGGGTAACATTTTTCCCACTTATCTGTTTTTCGTCCTAGACGAATGTACCACCGCGTACTTGATTTCAATGGTGCGGCGGAGACGACCTCTGCATCAATCGTGTGTTCCTCAAAAAATGCTTTCCATTTATCAGCGCCTGCACAGATGACTTTATCAGCTGCATTTACTTTCACCAACTTACATTGTTCTAATACCCATATCCAGAGGTCATCGTCTATTCCAGCGAATTTTTGTAATGATAATTTGTTCAATTGTAAAATATTTCCCAACTTGTCGGCGTCCATGATTTGACGTACTTCCGGTGGAGGGTTGTCCTCATCACGATCCCAGATGCGGTACCAATGGGAAATCATTGAGTACTTGCATATATACAATAGCATACCCGCTAATAATAATTCGGGTTTTTCTCGTGGACAATCTTTGACGTTGATTGTCTCCATTGCGCTCGTTGTGTTGAAAAAAGATGGCGAGGTGTGCAGGGTAGTTGTGTTTATGACCGTACTGTGCTGTCTTGACTGTTCAATGCGTCGTTGCGAAAATTTAACAGTAAGTTGAATATATGGTATAGATTGGATTCGTAAGTTTTCGCAACGGTCTACCGAATGATGCCGTTGTTATTGGTGGTTATGATGGTAACTTCCTCGATGCTATTGCAGCGCAAATTAAAAAAAAGTCGTGGTGCTGCTTGTTATTTTTGTACGTAAGACGGTATGTTATGTGACTGTACATTAGTTTACAAGTAAAAAAATTTAACACGGGATGCGCGATGTGAAATCGGTGTGGGCGGGCTGCGGCCGTCGTGATATAGGCTTCACATTTCACATCAACAAATACAGCTGTTTTCACGGATTTTCGGATAGCCGTTCAAGTTTCGAATTCCTACGTATGTTAGGTACAAATGACGTAGTGAGTCTTATAAAAACCCATTGGGCCGATTTCTCCCAACTCACCCCTCAACAAGAGCCACTCCGCGCAAAAAGATGCCAACCATGGCCAAATGCCGGAGCGTACTACGCACAACAAGTTGAATATTTACTCAACCAAAAGGATAAATTAACCTCTCTTGCATGTCTAGATCCAAAATAGCCAATTAGGTTGACTAAAGATTGTAATCATGAACGATGGTAATACACTTTTTGAATACCTTTTCACACGGCTCATCAGTAAAAGTGACACTTATCGCGGCAGGTGGATTTGCGACCAGTCGTTGGTAGAGATATTGCACAGACACTATACGAATGTAGATAAAGACAATACCTTACGGAACAAACTCGTGCAGCGTCTGAACAAGGCAGCCGGACCTTTCAACAGCAGCAATGTACACAAGATATACCACAAAAATTTCACAACATCATGTCCATTCAATTCGTCATTACGCCGGATGGTGCACTATTACTACTTTGGAAAGGGAGAGAAAGTGCCCAACGAACCAATACGCGCAGCAGAGTTATTGTGCACAGAAATAGAACATATACAGAGTTACAGTGCAACTAATAATCGGCAGCGATCTTGCAACAAGCCGGAGCAAGTATCATTTCCCGACGATGGATGCGCTGGTAAGAAGAAGAACAAAAATAATGAGAACAAACGTAAAGAAGCAACAAAATCATCAGCGGCTGCACCAATTACTCCTACTCCACAAAAAAGAACAAGGCGCTCGCAACGACTAGTTGAGCAGCAGCAGAGCCCTCTCGTGCCATTCGTCACCAACGTGGGTAGAGAGATGAGTATGAATATGTCTTTCTTTTTGATTCGAGCAGTGGTCATGCAAAGAAGCGTGTTGACGGTCTTGATGCAAAGGAAATGAACAAGAATTGGCACTCGACACCATCGCAAGCTAGGAACACCAAAATTGAACGGCAGGAGGGATTTGTCGGGCCATACTACGATGCATCCAATCCAGCAATGGTGACTATCGGTCAAGAACAAACGATGAACTTCACCAGTGAAGATGTCGGCCCATTTTGGCTGACAGCAGAGGAACGTGAAAGACAACGGCACGACCGAGAGGTTGAAATACCAGAAGACAAGAGGAAAGAGCGACATAAGGTGAAGAAAGAGCTGATATCGGAGCTGATGGACACCGAGTGGGGGAAAAAGGAAGGAGAAATAAGGTTATGGAAGATGACACATGCTGAGCTAGCAAAAATGGCGCAAGCGTCTAGTATTGATATCAAAATAACACCTACCACCAAAATGATATATGGATGGGAGGGCAAGGGTAAGGGACTTCTGCAGATTGCGTATGAACGTGGCTGGATCGATATAGCAACCTTCAGAAAGGGCAGCTACCAAGTGATGAAGTATGATGATGAGGGTAACTTGGTTCCTGAGCTTTCCCTCCGGCATTTGCTTGCAAACTGCACAGATTTTTTGTCTGAACAAAGCCAACTCGAATATGTTTGTGAATCTTTGGGAGTAAGAGCCTTGATTACAACAAAGTATCATGCTGAATACGCTGGTGAGGGTGTCGAATACTCTTGGGGGTTCTCCAAAGCTCTCTACCGAAGACATCCATTAGCTCAAAAGAAAACGACTGCTGATTTCCTTGCATTGGTCGACAAGTGTATTTCAAGAGAGGTTCTCACTGTGGATCTCATTCGTAAGTTCAGTGCCAGGGCAAGAGGTTACATGGAGACATATAAGATGTTGGAGATTGAGGCAAAGAATACCAAGGAGACAGAAGGTAATTCAAGTGAGGATGCACCCATTCCGCACAAGAGAATTGAAACGCTGAAGAAGGTTTTGAAATGTCATCGTGCTGCTATTGACTTTGACAAATCTTTCATTATGAAAACTGTCTACGCAAAAGACTTTGATTTCAAGAATGATTTGCTCAAGAAGGAAGAGAAGCTCAACTTTAGTCTCAGAGTAAAACGAGAGAATACGAAGGTGGAAGCGACGGCAAAGAAGAAATAAACATAGGACAATGTTCATTTATGTCTCTTGGTGGAATATGGCATACGAGGCATTATTTACCATGGTCCGGTTGTTGTTCGCAATTGAGAAAGACGGAGGTAGAGTAGCTCCCCAGTTAAGGGGCTTTCAGTACGTTTGTACGTAGGAATAAAAATTCTGCGATTATCCGCCAAGATTTGCTAACAGCTGTAATAAGTACTTCTTGGATGATTGATGATTGAAAATCAGGTAAAGTTGTATCATATCACTTAGGAAATTAGGTAAATGTTGCATTATCGCTACCTAGACATCATTGAACCAATAGCTGCGAGATGCAACATCGTTGCCCCTTGCCCTCGCACAGGAATCTGAAGTGACCTGTCGCAGCGCTGCTTGCTACGGCCACGTAGAACCATTACTCCAATGGGTCGACCTCTTCCCAACTACACCTCCCTCATTTATCGCCACATCAGGCACATAATCATTGCCTCCATCCTAATATTCGTAGCCGCTCAATTGCGATCGATTAGAAGTATTAATCATCAATTCATTACTAATCATCAAAATGATGTTGGGATGGCAGTAAACAATAATATTGGTGATCCTCAACTAAGCCCGGTACAAGTTGCCTTTGGACTTTCTGGCAATCACCCAGGTTTCCTAGCTGAATTTGAAGTTGCATTGAAAAGTGTGCTCCTCAATGCTCCTCTGGAACGAAACATTTCAATACACATCCTAGCTGACGAAGACGCATTTGCTAGTCTGAAGGGAATATTTAATCGCACAGAGCTGTCAACGTGGCTGACCCGTAATCCTACTGAAATCCATGCCTATGATGTGACTCCTGATGTTCCTCAAATGGTGGATGAAATCTACGATGTATTCAAAGCGCATAACTCAGGATTAGGATGGGATCAAATACATACATTGGGAACTTACTATCGTCTGTTTCTTGAGAGGTATGTCTCCAATACATCAGCAAAACACATCCTGTACTTGGACACAGATGTTGTCATCATGGCCAATCTAGAGGCTCTGTGGGAGCTTGTAGAACGTCAACAACGAAATGTTCTCTTCCACTGGGGAAAGAATATGTGTGCAGGGTTTGTAGTCATGAATCTTCAGCGTATAAACAAGATCCTGCCGCTTGCAAAAGGATCTAACTATACAGATGCTGATGGAAAAGTACTAGATTTTCATGATCAAGGCATCCTCCAAGCTGTCAACATTAGCTATCCCAATGAAGTGAATGTTTTGCCACCTGGGTGGGACATGACTGTAACTGAAATTTGGCAAAAAAAGAATCAGCCGTATGATAAGAAGTTTCCAAATGTTGGCATGCTTCATTTCAATGGTGGCGGAAGGTCAAAGGGGGCTTACTTTGGTGGTGAGAATGTTAAAGAGCACAAATTTATTTCTAACAAATACAAGAATCTTAGGGATACTTGGGGCAATGCAAAATTTTACGCTACTCTTCCATGGGAATGGGCACGTTATCAGGCAAAGAGTCTGGTAAGACCAGGCTCAAAAGGGCACTCAATTCAGTTCTTCTTTTCAAAAGGCGTGCAGGGGGGACAGAATATTTCTGAGAGTGAACCTATGCAGTAAACTTGATCTAAACATAGCAGCGTTTTGTGCCAAGCATAAGAAGCTTATTTTTGGAGTGTAGCGCAAGAATAATATTTTCTGCGTGACACTTTTTTCACGAACTACTCATCTTTTCTCGAAGTTGTAGTCGATATAAGTACTTGGACTCAAATCATACATTATGAACACATCGTTGTTACCGAAATAATCTGCTGCTGCTGTTCAATTGTCGAGATTTCTCATTCACATACCACCATATACTTTTGCTTCAGTCAATGCCTTTTAAGTAGATGCACTCCTTCTCAAGATAATCTCAAAACAAGAGCAAAAACGCGCCGCTTCCGAACTTTGAGGTGATCCTATCGGGCAATTACCCCGTTTTTGGTGTCATTGCCCCAAGAAACCCCCCAAGTAAGACAAGCAATTAGCATATTACATAGTAAATATCACAGGAAATTTTAAAAAGAGGCAGAATCATCGAGGGCAGATCTTTTTTCCCCGATTTATTCGGAATAATTATCATCCTTCAAGCAGGCCGGCAGCACATGCTGGGCATGCCACTCCTGTTGTGAACGAAGAAGAGATACGGCGACAACGATGCAGACTGAAGCAGTCATCCCCGAAGAGGACTCGAAGCCTCCAGCCAGGCGGCCTCGCCGTAAAGCAGCTCTCAAAAGCGAGGAGCTCATTGCTGGCATGACGATGAAGGAGACGCAGGAGGACGATGTCGATGATGTCAAGAAACCTCCAGCCAAAAAGCCTCGGCGCAAGAAGGGAGCGCTCAAAAGTGAAGAGCAAACGGACAATGACGCTGCGCCTCCGGTATTCATCAATGTTGATGCAATGGTAAATGTCATGGAGTTCTTGCCGCCTCGCTCACTGTACAATGTTGCTCTAACATGCAAATCACTCCGAGAAATGGTCACTACCAAGATGGTCGTTCAATCTGCACTCATTCACGGTGGACACGCCAAAAAGACAATGGAGGAGCTTTACAACATGATGAGCAATCATTCCATTCACGTTCCAAGCCCTCTCCGTCTCTTGCAATTGGCCAACGGGAAGCGCTGTGAGTTCTGTGAAAAGAGTGTCAACAGTCTTTATAGTGGGCTAAACATAGCAGCATTCTCCTGCTGGGATTGTTTGACCAAAGGTGATGATCCTCTCACACGTGCGTGGAAAACTACGTGGAGTAGATACTACAGAAACCCTGTATTTCGAACAATCTTCAATCATCCGCGTGTTACATTCCGAGATAAGTCCAAAGGAAAATTTCTTTGGATTACGGATCGTCTGGATGCCAAGGGAAACAAGTTTGGTCCTATTGTTCGTTGGAAGGATATGTAAGTGTCAAAGGTGTCATTCACTTCTTGTTCTGCTCCATGCATGCATGTTACTCAAGTGTTCATCTTTAATCAACTCTTATTTGAACAGTGATGATATGGCGAACAGTACGGAAGGAAGGAACGCTACTGCTGCAGCCAAAACCGCTGGATACCCGTCGGTAACGACAGCTGTGGATGCTTTGACCAATCCTGAGTGGATTGATCGATATTTGACCGACACTCTGGGCGCACCTCCAAAGGAAGAATACTCTGAATTCATTGACGCGTATACTGACATCACTGACAGGGCGCGAAGGGTTGCCATAGAGAAGGAGAATATCAAGCGTGACAAGAAGAAGAAGGCAAAGCAGGAGGAGAAAAGGAAGTCAATCACTGACAAGTTTGTGTCTGATCTTACGGCTCTCATCGATGAGCCTCTTCGCGAGAGGGTAATGGAGAAAAGTTCATCTTCCTTGTATAGGTACCATAGAACCTTTGTAACTCCTTTTGTTGAGGATTTGACGAGTCCTTACCTTCGTGCTGTTAGCAGCATCAAGAAGAATACACCCGCTGAGTTGGCCAGACAAATCAATGCGCTACTTCAAGGTTTGGATCAGCTGTTTGCCTTGGATTTCTTGTCAGATGATGATGCATTTGAAGGTGCCGTGAAGGAACTTTTCCTTCTAACGTTTCCTAATAAGGAGGCACTTTTCAGAAAGAGACGCTACGGCAATGACAACGTGATTGATTCCGAGTTTGCTGGCTTCGTGAAGGGTGGCCAATTCTTCAAAGCATTGAGTGTGTTGTGCGGTTTTGATAATATGAGCTCTACGATACTAGCAACTGAGCCATCTGCCTCCTTGGTAAAGTCGTGTAATTATCTCACTGAATTCTACTTCAAGAAGTTAGCGCAGAGAGCTTGGAAAAAGCACTTTGACGACCTCAAGGAGACGAAGGATTCATCCCATTCATCTACCACACGCGCCGAAGCGTTCCAAGAGACTCACAATTACTTTGGACAGGTGATGGCAAGGCTAGATGAGTACTCCACATGGTTAGAGGCCAAGCGTGAGGCTGCCAAGACTGAGGAAGAATTGAGTGTTTGGCAACGCGAAGGCAAGGTCAAGTCAATGCTGCAAGACGTTGTAAGCGGCTACGATGCAGATGCTTTTGACTATTTTTTAGACAATGATTTTGACGTCATGTTCAAGTATCAAACAGCAGATTACCTCTCCCGTAGGTTGATTCGTACATTTTATAGGAGGGCGAAAGAAGATAGGGAGGCTAAACAAGATTGAGCAGATCATCATACGGTACGCATGTTGACTATCATACAGACACAATGAATTTGTGCCTCGTCATTTCATCATGACTCCACTGCCTGCAGCTGCTTTCCATACAGCGATGGTTCATCCTGTAATGTAAGAAGCTTGAATAAAGTAGAGACATCCTTTATTCATATCTTTCTACGGCAGCAAAGTGATCATTACGCATCCCATTAGTACCTCTTCTATCATTTACATCGTACTATATTCATTTCTATACCCCTCCTATCTACTTTTCTTCTTTTTTCTCTTCTAATCTCTCTCTCTCCCTCTCTTACCCATACTATTCCAGAAATCGAACCCGTTCCAAACACCTCCAATCCTCCATCTTCCCCACAGTACTCCAAAGCGCAATACTCGCCACCCTCCGCTCCATCCCCAACAAACTCGGATTCTCACTCGCATACATGATGGTATCCAACAAACTCAAATGATTCGTCTCGGGGTTATCATACGCCACAGAGTTGTGTGGCTTCCATGGTCGATCGCGTGTGTAGACTGGACCATGGAATAATTCGTAGAGAATGTCCAAGGCTGCCTCGTGGTGAGGGTTGGTGGCAAGTGTTAGTTCACTCCAGGCTATATCACAGACTTGTCCTGGTCTCCCACATTGGGCAATATCGGATGTAATCCCCGTGGGTTTCGCAAATGTTGGCCATTGGGGTATCACCTCCCGTACCGTCCGAAGCCTCGCCCGTGCCTCCTCAATGGACAGATGTTCCATCCCATAAATAGCCGTGGTGTGCGATTGAGGGATGAAGGGTGAGTTGTGCTTGGAGGAAAAGTGTTCGACTGCTCGGGTGAGATCGTTGTCGAATTCTTCGAGTTCGAGCCAGACTGTGAGGCCTTGCCATCATCAATGCAACTCTCAAAAAATGATCCTTAAAAAATAATAATTTATAAAAATGGATTTTCGCGCGGTCGGTTGAAATTGATAATACACGCTTGATCCTATGCGCTCGTTCTCTTTCAGTGCATCACGATCTTCATCCTCATCAAAATAAGCAATGTCGATCGCATCAGAATCGTCGTCTGCAATGCGTTGTGGAGTCTTGATTGGGTCCTCCTACTAACCAAATTCCAAGCGTTTCTCTCCCATTCAAATGTTCAGTATTGTCATCGCACCGCTTGATAATCAAGCAAAGAGTGACCTCGCAACCAGCTACCTTTCACTTTGGTTTTGTACGTCTTTCTCACTCCGTCATTTGAATACAAATCTTTCTGCATCTGTCGTCGTTCTTCTTTGAAAGCCGCTCGCTTCTCAGATGTTTTCTGCTCGTCCGTTCAATCCTTACTACTGGCGGACCCTCTTTACTGATGTGACGATCGATCTTTCTATCTTCTTCTAGCCTTTGATTGTTAGATGTCGAATTCACTGCTGATTGATGCCGGTGCAACTCTTGTGCAGTCTACTAGTCAGTCGGAGTGCTCTGCTAGCCATAGCATCGTTCCAACAATAGAAACATAATATAACGATTCGATTCATTCGATTCGTTCGATTCGATCGTTCGATTCCATTCGATTCCATTTGTTCGATTCCATTCGTTCGATTCCATCAACCAAAAGCTAGCAATCGATTCGTTCTATCTTTCGGCTTGGCGTGCACGAGCCTTTCTGGTTGCATTTAACACATCATTAAAGTGCTCTCATCATGTCTTGCACAAATACTAGCGATTAGTGGACGTAACTAGCGATTTATTGGTGTCAATGTCGATCAATTGCGAATTATTCGATTTATTAGTACTTTCTATCTAGACGCAGACGGGTGTCAAGGGGCGGGCCTGGCGGCACCTACGGGGCTGCCGACGGGTGTCATCAATTCTGTCCGCCCCTATCATATTTTGGCGGGAGCCGGGTTGCGACACCCATCCTGTCCGTGTTTGAATCACTACTATGAATGAAGAGATGCTTTTTTTTTTTTCTTCATTCTCTCTTGTTCTTATTTTGGCGCCAACGAGTTCAGAAGAGATCTACGCTTCTCGCTTTCATCAAATGCAGCAGCGATAAGGTGAGAAAGCTCTTTTGCCTTCAAGCATCTAAATTTACCCTCTTCGAGCCCTCTCTGAATATCATCTAGCCTCATCACCATGAATTGCCCGATCGCCTGCAACTTCTTGAATTCCACCGCATATTTAGCAGCAACTTTGGAAAGCCCGTCTGCACCCTCGTCGGTGTGAAATAATTCCTTTGAACACTTGATAGCTTCCAAGTACAGATAGTGTGTAAATCTTGATGCTGGCTCAGAAATTTCGAATGCTTTGAGCACAGGTTCCAAGAACAGTACGAAAACGGTATCAATCAAGTTCCCCATTGCGGTATGGTACACGTTCCGTGTCAGCACCTTCTTCCATGCCTGCGATAGATGACGCAAATGATGGATAGCTGCTTTTAATGCGGTCTCAGCATCATCCCACTCACTTACAGATTCATTTGAACTAAGGGCCTTGGTAAATGATGTTGTCAACTTAGGATAAACTGAGAAGTGTAAGGGTAAGTCCGAATACAATACAATACAATACAATACACGAATACTTTTGGCGGAGGCCGCGGGATTTGTGCTCGAAAAACTTACCAATTTCGTATAGCTGGGCCTTTTGCATCTCAATCATCGAGCCCATTGATTTTGAGGCAAGATCTCGGAATGGCGGCACTAAGTCAACAAAGGAACATACTTCAGAAAGCATTTTCATCCTCCTCGACTCGTCCATCGACGATGCTAACTTGTTGAATTTTTCCTTGTATTCGGCACCTGTAAAAAATGTACACAGTGTTGAGGACAAATGTATGATGTGCGATTTCAATGTGGAGAACTAAAGTTGAGGTAAGTACTCACCTAGGAAGGACGATTCGTGAGCCAAATACGCACAGTCATTGTGAAGAACGGCAGCAAATCTTGGAATTGATGCGATTTCCTTCCCATAACGTGTTGGAATAATGGCTCGGAATAGATCTAGTACTTCTCTTGATGCACGGTACAGCGATGGTGGGAGAGTGTCGATGGTGGTTGCAGCATCATGATCTGAAGCATCGTCAAGTGTTTTACGACAAAGACTCAATATCTCTTGGGCGACCACTGACACTGAGCACTCATGAAAAAGAAAGGCCGACTGAGGGTCATCACTGAGCGAATCTAATGACCCAGGCTGAGCCGGATCTTTAACACTGTGTCCAACGCGACTCGTGTTGTGGTAGTCTGCATTTAGGAGTATATTCCTTGCAGTGTTTATTATCTGGCACCGCTGATTTTCAACGTAGGCTTGGCATAAAGATTTTGCAAGTTTTGAAAGGGGGGAAGTTGAAGTGTCGGTACCTTCAACATGACCATTCATAAAATTCAACTTCGCCATTGCATCCTCAAATACTCCCACCTCTTTTATTAATCGCTGTTCCACACTCTGCATCATTTTCCAAACTTGAGGCGAGCTCTCCTCTGGAATGCACCACCTTCTCATCGCTGCCAAGAGATTTGTCATTAGAGTTCCCTCATTCACCACACTCAATGCAAAATCTGGCTGTGCTGTCCTTAAAATGTACTGCCCAAGAATCTTAGAAAGTTCGGTGCGACCTAAAAGCGCATGATCATGAACAAACCTGAATAGATTTGTGATGTAGTTCAGCAACGAGATGAATGTGGCGATTGCTGCAGATGGTGACTGCAGCAATGTTTCGTTGATTTCAGCCGCAACGACACTAACTGAAGAACCTTCTGTATCCTTTCCCACCTGATCTCCATATTTCACAGTAGTGGAAGCCCATGAGAGTTGGATTGTAGTGCCCCGACGATTTTTGTTCACATATTCTTCACGCATTGTAAACATTGCCACTTCACCATTTGCTAGAGCTGATTCAAATGTGGCAATACGTGCATTTAATGAGCCAGTAATTTTCTGAGCCATCTTCTTCATAGTGATGTCAAGCGTTTCGCCAAAGGATGCAAACCTAGGGTCAGAAAAAGAGTCAAGAACCTCAAATGCATCTGATAGAAGAGAAGATGAAACGGCTCCTGCATCATAAGATGAAGAATCCATACCTCTTACTGATATTTTGTCTTCCTCGACAACAATACATCTGTCAATTATTGTGATTGCACGATGTTTCAACTCAGATCGAAATCTGCAAGCTTCTGTTTGCAATTCATTAAACATTTTCGCTTGCAACTGGATAAACCGAGATGAGCCACCATGAGTGTTGTTCTCGTCTTTCAATGTTTGTTTTGTCGAGTCCAAAATACTGTCCACCTCCCTGATTAGATGAGCCGCCTGCACCATCGGAGATTTCCCATCTTTTAGTACGTCGCCTGCCGGTTGAAACGAGAATTGTGCAGAGGGAGAGAGGAGAAATACGGATGAATTGTCCACACGATCACTGCTTTCAGTGCCTGTTCCACCGACAACGCTACTTGTGGCATAGTTTGAGAAGGACAATTTTTCAACATCATCCAGAAGCGTCTTTGCCTGAGCACATTGTTGCAAGAATTGTACATGATGTTGCATTTGTGGAATATCGTCAATCGACACGAGCTCATCGTCGTCGGGGATGTTGCGTGTATTGTTGGCGTTGTCCAAATCTGATTTAATTGGTATGTCTTGGCCGTTATCTTCCTCCCCCTCCTTCAACGATTGCAGCCCCTCGCGGATCTCATCGAGCTCCTTCTCCACAGCAGCCAACTTTCCACGGAACTCCTCATCCATCTGAGCTTTGTAGGTATCAGAGGTGCCGAATAGAGCGAGCCCCATTTCCATTCCAGCTCGATTTGACATGCCTTCAGTGAGGAGGTCTTCATCGTCATTTTTGTTGTTGAGAGTGTTTTCTTTGTCGGCAAAAATATCGCCCACGATTGTACCGCTCGATGCTATCATGGCGTCATAAGCCTCGCGCGTTGCATCATTGATGCTGCGTCCTAATTTTTGTAGCTGCTGCTCCACTTCGTCCGTCATGATGTTGTGTCACCTGGATCTATTGGATTTCATTTTGACATCTCCGTTAGCTTGAGCTTTGGTTCGTTATTTTGAGGGCTCGTTGCCCCCTTTCTGGAACGGAGTACCTATCTTACTTTGGAGACTACGATACCTAATTTGTAAAAAGGGGCGTTAGCTTCATCTTCCCCCCCCAAATCAAATCTCATACGCCCACAACCCATAAGCCCAAGCTACTGAGCCAAGCTAGCACAGCTCAATCTCAATCCAGCCAACCAACAGCCCTACAACTCTTTATGTCTAACACCTCACCTATAATAATGAAGTTTGCAATATTATCTTTCGCAATCCTCCTTCGCATTCTTGTCGGATTCCAGCCGCACAGCGGCCAAGATGACTACCAAGGTCCCAAAGGCAAGCCATCCCCACTGAAGTATGGTGGAGATTACGAAGCACAGCGCCACTGGATGGAGATTACGTATCATCTCCCTATCAGTGAGTGGTATTGGCATTCGCTGGAATACTGGGGGCTGGACTATCCACCTCTGACAGCATATGTGAGCTGGGTATGTGGGTTTGTGGCACACAACGTGGGTTCGCTTCATGATGATCGGAAAATGCTTGAAAATATTGACAACGATACCGATGCCGATACGAATATCATTGACACAGATACGAGTGATGATAATGATGTTTTCCAAATAGACAATGACGTCGAATGTATACAATCTACACCAGAAAAACAGCAAATTGATAAAAAACGCGGCGGACTGAAAGCAATCAAAGATTTGGTGGCACTGCACACTAGTAGATTTGGCTACGAAGACGCTTTAGGAAAAATGTATATGCGTTTCACTGTTCTGCTGCTAGATTTGCTGATATACATGAGTGCTGTGGTGGCCGTGGCAAAGATACTGAGTGGCACGAAATCTACAGTTCAAAAGCAGTCTTCTCCTCCGTCGACTTGTATTGTATCCACTTCAGATCAACAACAACTTTGGTTTCTCCTCACAGCTCTTACCCAGCCAGCCCTTCTATTGATAGATCATGGACATTTTCAATACAATACAACATCGCTTGGATTGGCCCTGTGGTCCTTTTATTTTATGACACAAACATCATTCATTGGCCCTATGATTGGAAGTGTTTTGTTCAGTCTTGCTCTGAACTTCAAACAAATGGAACTGTATCATGCTCCAGCAGTGTTTGCCTATCTTTTGGGAAGGTGCTTTTGTAACGAGAACAATACAAAGAAGCAAGTATTATCGGCCCTGAAATTCTGCGCATTGGGTGTAACTGTCATCTTGACATTTGTCTGCAATTGGCTACCGTTTGCAATCTACCCTCGACATTCTTTGTCGACAAAGTTTCACCTAGACGGCGTAATGCAAGTCGTGAAGAGATTATTTCCATTCCAACGCGGTCTCTTTGAAGATAAGGTGGCGAACATTTGGTTTTCCTTGTCAGTGAAACCTTTGTCATTACGATCGCGGGTTTCTCCCGATCTTTTACCACTCGCAGCGTTGCTCCTTACCCTTATGATGATTCTACCAGCTTGCTTCATGCTCTACAGATTTGGTCAACAAAGCACAAAGTATACTCCAAAGAAGAACTTGGCGTTTCTCTTGTGGGGTAGCGCATCGACAGCACTCGCATTCTTTTTGGCGTCGTTCCAAGGTATGTATGATGTTTTGATATTTTAGTTTAAGGCAACTTAATCTCATCAAAATGATCATCGCCTTCTTTACGCACGCCAGTACATGAAAAAGGAATCCTTATTGCATTAGCACCGCTGTCGTTATTGGTAGTTGATGCTCCTGGTTTTGTAATTTGGTTCTCGATAGTAGCTACTTGGAGTTTGTGGCCACTCTTGGTGATAGATAGACTGAATGAGGCATATGTATGCTGTTTGATTATCTTCCTCTGTATTAATGCAATGACAAGGCCTGTTCAGCTGACAGGAGAAGTCAACATTTTGAAGAGTAACTTTGCATCGTTTGTTGCCATGCTATCTTTGATGGCCATGATGTTTTTGCACCTGCTAGAGTGGAGAGTTGAGCCACCAGCTCACTTACCAGATCTCTTTCCAGTGTTATGGAGTTTACTCGGCTGCGGATTGTTCTGTATTTCTTACGTCGTAACGATATGGGCAATGGCGACAAAATACAGTGCTACTTCAACGAAATTGAACACTCATCCAAACCAAGCATCACATTCAAGTGTAAAGGGCTGGAGGAAATTCTTATTCGCATCATGTTTCGTTGTTGTCGCAACAACGGGGGAAGCATTTTCACCATCTAACCATCAAATAGTGCATCAAGGAGTCTCATCATGCACAACTTTGAGTGTAGGAAAGGAGAGCAATTCTTTCATTCCAACATCCGATCACCTGGAACGTGCCCGTGTGCTTCTTCCATGGGAAGAACAATCAAAGAAGGATTCAAAGCCCGTGCTCGACTTGTCTACCAAACTATCAGATCGCTTGCCACTTGCAGATGGGTTTGATGATGATGATGATGAGGCTGTCGCTACTGCTAGTGAGAAAAACAATACCACTCCCTGTTCGTGGGAAGATGGAGGGGTATGGAGAGAAACAGAACAAGCGTTCGTAAGCATGGGTATCCTCGCCATTGATAACTTTGATGGCAAGCCTAAGAAGCTGACTCGCAAGACGATTATCGACAAGGTTCCCCAACTACTCAGGCTACCAACAGATCAACTTGTTGCATCGGCCAACTTTTTTCTCAACTCCACTGAAGAGGAGGCGAACTTGGAGGTTTTGCTGCAATTAGACCCTTCTCTGTTGACTTACACTATCAGTCAACTTGATTATGGAATGACATACCTTTCAAATATGATGTTTCGCGGGGATCGATCGGCCGCAATTCAAATGATTCAATCTCAGTGCGTCCTTTCTCCCTCGATGGGGCTGCAACTTCTCAAATTAGGAGTGGATGGAGGAATTGAAGAAACGCGAATATCCCGTTTGCTCGCGAGTGCTGGGCAGTCAAGCGGAAAAGCAGTTGAGGGTGTGGTTGGCGACATGAGCAAGGATATTAGAGAATGGAAACGAGTGAAAGGTGGTAAAAACTCTCTTGGCTAGAGATAGCATCGGGACGACTGTTACTAACATAAACGACATATACTACATTCATTTCGAGAAACACTTTCGCCCTCAAACACCAACATTAAATTCTTTCCCCCACACAGCCTTTGGACTTCTGTAAGTCCCAGTTAGCATATCAAACCACATGAACAAGTGCCCAAAATTGTACTTGAAAAATTTGTGGTGCACATGGTGATCGGCCGATGTCCCCAACCCGAATTTGCGAAACACCCCCTCCCAAGGAAATGCTACTTCGGAATGAATCAATGTCAACCAGTTGGCATAACTAGATCCAAATGCCATGTACGTCCACACATTGCAATCTCTGACAACATGTGCCGTAATAAATAATGGAATAAGAATCATAATCGCCGTGTCAGGCACAGATCCATCAAAGGCATCGAACAGTTTTGGATTCGTAAATTTGTGGTGTGGTTTGTGTGATATTCTGTACATTTTGGGGTGAGCAACGTGTTCTACTTTGTGCATGAGGAACTGAACGAAGTCCTGGCAAATAAGGCACATGGCGACTTGTTTGTATTGGATGCCTCCCGCGAATGAATAATAGGCGTGTGGTAGAAGATCAAACACCCACGTGATAGTAAGATAAAGCCCCAACAGAAGAAATCCCCCAGGTTGAGACAAATGATTTTTCAATGCATCCGAATAGACGTATTGCACAGCCCCCCGACTTTGAATCGAAGTGGTTTTTCCGAGATATTGTTGTTGATGCAATCGGAAATAAATTAGCAAGAAAAAATGGCCAACAGCTACTGCGGATATTCCCAGTGACAATCCTAGAGGATGGCGCAATGTCTTGCCGTAGAATTCAGTACCATATTCCCAGATGCCCCCCTCTTCCAGTGATTTGTCGAGCCAGTGCTCTCCGCGGTGTGTCCACCACCCCCGCGGAAATGTTTTGCTGTAGTGAAATTTCTGGCTGTTGAGAAAAAGAGGGAGCGCTAGCATGCAAGGCCATACCGACAGACCTAGCCAAGGAAGCAGTGACTGCGCAATTGATTGCAGCGATAAGGGGTGACGGGGAGCAAGCGGCATCAGTGGAAGCGGCAGCTGTTTCTCGTCGGCGTCGGTGAACGAAGCTGTGGAATCGGAGCATGATGAGTCGTCTACGGCGGCGGGGTAGGCGTCTTTCTCCACAACAGCAGCCACCACATCGCTACTGCGCCTTCTTCTGGCTCCTCCGGTTGCAGTTGATGTCATTGGCACGCTAGTATGATCTACAGAGGGAGCCTTTTTGTCATTGTCAAGGCAACAAAGTTGTGCAAAATGCCGAACGGTTGGCGGGAACGACTTTGACTCATCGTGTTTTCTGCCAATCTCACTCCCCCATCTCCTGCTTTTGTCATTCTCAAGAATCCGGTTGAAGAAATCCCCACTGAATCAAGCTTTTTGATGCCTTCGAGGAAGATATATTTACCGACATCATTTCTAACAAAAGTCAATCAAATAGGTCCTATCAGGAAGCTCGGATAAGTACGTATGTGTTGGCGGGAGAGGTGACAGCAAATATCCATCATCTCGCGCCCGAAATGTTGTTGACGAGAGCAAGTGCATCGGGTTTCCCTATGGTACCATAGAGTGAATCTACTTGACCATGTTGGCTATGAAGAAAGTTGTATTGTTGGCTATTGCCGCCACTTCGGCTAGCGCTTTTGCGTTCAGTCCACGTGCCGGTGTGAGCTCGTCGGCCAAGACTTTGAGTGTTCCTGCTGTGGCACAGTTCCCTGCCAAGTGAGTTCAAAAATGAAGGACGGAAGACATAATATGTTCTCAAAAAGAGTGCATGTTCGTCACGATATTAAGAATTGAAGGACGAATATTGGAAGAGCCTGAGTCCAGAAAAATCCAGGATATTTCTACAGAATGCAAATATTCTTTTGATGATAGTAGATATGTCAATCTGCTGATAACAAGTGTTGTCAGACGAATCTTTCTCTGCTTTATGGGGATGAAGTGCTCTATCTTGTTCTTTTTACGATTATTTGTGTATTATTGTCACTAACTCTTTTATGCCTTGTTAACAACGTTTTTTAGAACTTCTTCTTCCACTTCTATGGCTCTCTCTGCCACCGGAGGAGCTGCTGCTGTTGCTGAAGAGGAATCTGGATCTAATCTCGCAGAAACTCTCAAAGTTGGATCATACTTTGCCCTCTGGTACCTTTTCAACATTGGATACAACATCTACAACAAGCAGGCACTCAACGCGCTTGCCTTCCCATGGACCATCGCTACTATTCAAATGGCTACAGGTATCCTCTACTTCGCTCCTCTTTGGGCTTTGGGTCTTCGTAAGGCACCTAAGTTGAGTATGTCTGATTTGAAGACATTGTTGCCCATCGCTCTTTGTCATACTGGAGTTCACGTTGGAGCTGTGATTGCTTTGGGTGCTGGAGCCGTGTCTTTCGCACACATTGTCAAGGCATCTGAGCCTGTTGTTACCTGCGCTGCCAACGCTGCTCTTTTGGGTGAAGTTCTTCCTTTGAAGGTTTATGCCACTCTCCTTCCCATCATCGGAGGAGTTGCCATCGCTTCCATGAAAGAGCTTTCCTTCACCTTCCTCGCTCTTGCCGCCGCTATGCTTTCCAACGTGTCATCCTCCCTTCGTGGAGTTCTTTCCAAGAAGACTATGAGCGGAAAGAAGATTGGAGAAAACTTGGACGCACAAAACTTATACGCCGTGCTTACTGCCATGTCAACTCTTCTCTTGATTCCTATGATGCTTGCCATTGAGGGAACTGGATTTATTCCTGCCTTCAAGGCAGCTGTGGAAGCTGGATCATTCACGAACAAGAGTCTCTCAACACTCTTGCTTCTTGGTGGTGCCACTTACTACCTATACAACGAGGTCGCCTTCTTGGCCCTCGGAAAGGTCAACCCTGTGACCCACGCTGTTGGAAACACCATCAAGCGTGTCGTCATTATCGTTGCATCCGTCATTGCATTCAAGACACCCATGTCTACTGGTTCCATCATTGGATCATCAATTGCTATTTTGGGTACCTTGCTCTACTCACTCGCTATGAACTCGGTGAAGAAATAAATAATGATGTGGAAGTGAAATACTTATGTCTAAACTTCAATCGTTGCAACATACCAGAATTCACGACTTGTGAAAGACAGGTCAATACATCCTCGTTGGTCGTGCAGTGGGACTATTCATCGAACGAGATACTTAAAAGAAGTAAGAATTATTTATATCACACTTGCACGGCGAAGTTAGATTCGCAAGCTTTCTCTAGCGCTAGAGTTGTTTCTTGGCTAACTCTATCTCTCAATATGTAGATCTTTCAAGCTCAGTGCAGCAATCTTTTTTATTGTATTGTACCTATTCCCATGAAATAGCAGCGAAAGAAATCGAATGAATCTTCTCTCGCAAGCAGGGGCACGGATAATGATGAGTTCTCTCTCTAGCTTCCCCGCTCTCCTCGTGTCATCTTTTCAATCACGTCACTTGATTGCATTTCTCACTTCAATTCAACATCCGCATCAACTGATGATTCACAACCTTCCACTTTTCGTAAGGTATCATCACTTACCGACCCCCGCCGCGGTGAAATTTTAGTATAATTCAGTTGGACGAAAGAATAAGACTATGAAACAATCAGCGACTACACTTGCTCTTGGCTACTGCCTGATGCATAGCGTTGTGAACGCATTTGCACCATCGGCGCCACAAAGAAGTGTGAGGCAACAATCCAAATCATCCGCACTGGACATGTGGGTCCCCGATGATGCATCTATGTTGTCACATTCTCTAGAACATGCATCGACATTAATTTCTACGATTGATTCAGATATTGCATCCATTCCAGATGATCAGTTTAGGAAAGTTTTCGCTGGTGGTGGGCTCATCATGGTTGGATCCGTCCTCTCTACAATTTTTGTTGGCTTTCTAGTTGAGTCAGGAGGTGGCGGATATGCCGACCTAGTGGCTGAGACCTATGCAGAACAAGATTTTGATTCTTTGGATTCAATGGGTATGTCAGCTGAACAAAAAAAGGAAACCGAGGAGATGTTGAGATCTTTCAGAGAAAAGAAGATGAGAAAGGCTGGAACTTGGACTCAAGAAGATGAAGAGAAAAAACAACAACTGATTGAAGAGAAGGATATGTTCAGTGATTATGATTAATTTTATAGTTTGGGAAACTGGGGGATCGGAAAATATTATTCGACGCTATCCAGTTTTGATGCTCAATGTGATTGTAACGAGTAAAGAAAATTTCTCTGAGTCTGGAAGAACCATTTAGTGAGATTATTCTACTACGTAATGTTAGACAAGAGACAACTTGCTATTACAAGATTTAGCATTTCGTAGCATCAACTACTTCTATTCTTCTTTGCTGGACTCAGCAGCTTTAGTAGCGTTTTCTTCGTCGACTTTTACTTCCTTGAATGGTACTGCAACATCTTCAACAATTACTCCATCCCGTTCAGTTGCCAGGCTTGGCTCCTCCATAAATTGCTCGAGATCTGAAGTCAGATTCTTTTTTAAGTACACATGATCGATCATTCTGTAGCCCATAACAGCATTGGCAGCCATCCAACCACCAACTATGGATGCCGAGAATGAATCGCCAACCGTCAGGTCGGCACCGCCAACGAAAAGACCAGGATAAGAGGTTTCTGGACGATTGCCCTTAATGGCAAAGCGAGCTGGACAGTGTGTTAGACCCGACCTAACGGGACCGTAAATCTGAGTGCATATGATGTTGTCTGATGGAGATAACGAAGCGAGAAAAGGAGTTAAGTCAGAAGTTGTAAAACGAGTGATTCAGAGAAGACAACATGAAGAGAAGCTTACCTTCGAGCTGAGGAAATGTCTGTACCAAATCTTTCATCACTCGGTCCATTAATCTTCCCATTTCACCCGAGGTTGAGCTTCCTCCGCTCTTAAGAATTGAATAGATCTGAGGTTTGGTATCAAACGCTCGCACGAAGTCATCGCATGCCTCAACAGTTACCACACATGTGGAAATAGGCCCATATCGATCATGCCAGGACGGATCTTTCGCGCTGGGAAAGGACACTTTCATCCACGACTCTCCAGTTTGAAATTTGCATCGTCTTGTCATCTTCTTCGCAGTGGACGAAGTTGCACTCTTGCTTTGCTTTCCTCTTCTACCCACGGAGGTGGTTTCGGTTTCTTCAGTTGCTTCACCCTCTGTGATTGAATCATCTCCACCAGAGTCTACGCCAATTGTTCCAAATCTTATTTGACCTGTGGCCTGATCCATTTCGTCGTAGGGCAAGGAAGCATTGGGTAGTCGATACCAATCAGCTCCTGTCAAATTCAAATCAGACTTGGTACCTTTCAGACCAACCATAATCTTCATCAAAGGGCGACGTTCCGATACAGCAGGCAAGCCCGCTGGGACCCCATGGGCAGTACGGGTCTCAGCTGGCAAGAGGTTCAAAAAGGTTGGGATAAAACCCAACATGGATATAACACTGCCATCATCTTTCGATACTTTGATGTCCATGCCATTCTGAAGTCGAATTCCTTTACATTTTGGCTTTGGTCCCTTCAATGGATCGCTGTCTTCGCCGTCTGCCTTCTTCGTCGTCTCGTTCTTCTCCTCATCTAGTTTCTCAAACAACAACTCTTGTAGACTCACACCAGCCACGACCCTACCCCCGCACTGCTCAATGACACTCGTCAACGCATGGCAAATCGCGCGTGGCCCACCCACTGGATAGGCTACACCCTCTTCACTTGTCATGGCACAAATATTGGTCACATGCGCCGCCATACTTGTCTTATCAGGGCACAGATTCTCATTCATCATCCCGATTGCTGCCATCAATGATCGTACGTGAGTGTTGAGTGGAAGACATTTATTGAGGAATGCAGAAGCAGTTCGAACAGATGCTTCTTGGTAGGGATTCGATTCCTTGGCGGCAAAAAGTTTGCTGAGGTAGTAATCGGCCGAACCGGCATTGATTTGATTGCATGCTTTCAAATAACTGAGAGAGTTCGAGTTGCCGTTGTCTTTCCCGTCAAGATCGACACCAGGGAAGCCGTCACCCAAGCATGTGGAGCAATATTCTGCCAAGGAAGCCACACTCCCAGTGGCATTGAGAACGACGGGTATACATTCCGCAGAGGTATTATCAGTTCCCAACCCAGGAACGGATAGGATGGAATGAGCATATCCATCCAAGTTGGAACCAATGCGTGAGAAGCGAATTCCACCCTGAGTGTCCGTGGTGGTACAAAGCGCCGGAGCCAAGAGTTCCTGTTGACGCGATAGCGAAGTCACATTAATTCCATCAATATCGAAAGGAATCTTCTTGCCAAGTACCGACGAATTCTCGTCTCCCAAGGTAACACATCCCGAAACATCATCACGAGGAGACAAGACCACCAATTTTTTACCAGCACGTGCCAATAATGCAGCCGCATACAGCGTCTCAGGACCACTCCCCAACAAAATCACATCATATTCCTCATCACGCAAACTCAAATCGGCAGGATTGAATTTGGTCCCCACAGGAGTATCCAACAATGCATACTTGGCCTTGGTTTCTTCCTCTTCACTCAAGTTGTTGTTCTCATCTCCATCAATCGCACTGGCATAGTACGCATCCACCGCAGCAATCTTTTTCGGCATACCACCAATCCTCTTACGTTTACGTCGATCCATCTCCCACTTCCCAAGAATGACCAACCCCACCAAAGCCCATGGCTGCAATCCCTACCAAGAAGAATGTTGCCGCCAACAATAGTGCATCCATCCTCACTCCATTCCGATGCATCATGAATAACACCATGATACTCGTAGTCTTCCCCACGGGCGGTCCACTCTTACGAAATGGCTGAGAATGCCCCCATGGCATACTTGCGTTGGACATTCTTGATGAATATTTCGACATTTGGATGGGATTCAATGAATGGACGGAAACGACCGTACTTTTCATCCAATAGACGTTCGAATTTGGCAGCGTTGGCGTGAACTTTCCAGGAGTTGGTGGAGGTGGAGAAGTGTTGGGAGGTGGTGGTTAGTAGCTCGGTGAGGTTTTCAATGTCTTGTTGGGAGGAGAAGAGACGGTTTGATGATGGAGGTAGTGCATCTTGTTGTTGTAGGATGTTGCCATCTAAATCCAACTCGACTTCGACTTCCTCATCGCCCTTTTCTGCCGCCGCCGCCGCTGCAAACTGATTAACATGCTCATAGTTCAACACCGCATCAGCATACTCTTCGACACTCTGCACAGCAAGATCGGTCATTGCCGGACCCAAGATGGATGAGACTACATCTGGAGAGATTTGACCAACGACTAGTGTGGGAGATGCAAACTTTGGCTTGTTGGCGGCGGTTTGTGTCTGCTGCTGTTTGGCATCCCGTCTTCGTTTGGGGGATCTGCCCATGCGCATCTTGGAAAGTGTTGTTGGTGGTGGTTATTACTGTAGTAGAGAGGTGGCACAATGATAGTGCAAGGGCAACGTTATCGTTGCTCTATCATCAATGATTGTGCGCTTGTGATCTCATGATCATTATATTTTGCCAGGTGGAACTTGCTTGAACTGAACGAAGATGCTTCCCGCACTTTTTGGGATTGTGTTGAAGGTTCTTTGCTCTTTGCTCACGATGACGATGACACAGCTTGATGCTTTCGTAGGAGTAGTTGTTACGTGCTGATCGAATAAAGGAGTGAGGAGAAGATCATGGACGGGTGCCTGAATAGTACAAGAAGCGCTACTGACGATGCCGAGTGTAGACGACAGCGCAGTCGGCGGCGGAGGCGGAGCTGCAAAAAGAGACCACGGAATAACCCTGCTTGCAAACCTCATCGCACTTCCATAATAGCAGCCGCAGCAGCAGCATGTTGCTCAATAATCTTGGCTACACATCTTTCGCCAAGGGCAGCATGCTTTGTTCTACCCAGAAGTGGTGACAGCATATATCAGCAAAATAGAGACTTGAATACACATCATCACGTGCAACAAAAGGATAGAATTTCACAACAGGAAAGTAGCAGTAGCAGTAGCAGTGCAGAGTTTGAACGAAGAATAAATGCTCCACTACCTCCATCAATGCGAGATGATGATCATGAACAAGATAGAGACAATCAGCTACGCAACAGCAATGATCAAGGCGATACGAGCTCATCATCATCATCAACAATTTATGTAGTTTCCAGTCTGGTCAATGAACTTGGTGAAAAAATACTGGAACAGAGCAATAATAATGCACCATCCAAACAACAACAGCAACAACAACAACGCAGCACTACTTCATCAACAAATTATTCACAATCCTCATCCCTCTCACGAATATCCAAAGCCCACCGAAGCATGATGGCCAAAACATCCAACATGAGACGACAACGATTCGTCACTGGAAAATATCCCCTCTACGTCACCGTCAAACAAAACCCTACCAAAAAGTGGTTGGGACTAGCCGAATCACAAATTTGCTTAAATGGGACCAATATTGAAAAGAGTACGGCATCGTATGATATCTTTCATTGGTTGGATGAACAGGAACGGAGAGAGTTGCATGGAGATTATGAGTTGTTGAGTATGGAGCTCTTGGCGGAAATACATGTCAAGAAACCTGGATATGTGAATATCTTGCCCAAGAGTGGAGCTGGGTCGTCATTATTGACATCGCCGACGTTGTTTGATTGGAAGAGTTGGAAATTACGTGATAGTATTAGTGAGGACTTACAACAGAACTTAAATCCGTCATCATTTGAAGAAGACTTGTCCGAACGAGATCGGTTATGGATAACTGGCTTTTCTCTCACCAAGAATAGAGGTGAGTTGCACACTCTGGATGTTGAGACGGGGACAATGTCTAATGTGAATGAAATGACTGCGAGGGCGATTAAATGGCCCAATGAGGTTACTTCGATACCACGACAGCAATATGATAACATGAAAACCAGTAATGATGAGCAGCTGGAAGATGCACTCTTGGTTACAGATGGATTTCTCGTGCCGGGCAAAGATAAGGGCGGACTATACGTTGTGCGGAATCCGACAAATAGTGTCACCGAGAGAAGGGTGTGTCTCACTGGAGTGATGAACTTACAAGGTGACATCATCAATGGAGAAAGCGACTGGTTCTATCACAGAGCTATTTGGATGGATATGACTGGAGATGGACGTCAGTCAATTTTGGCAGCAAGAGCGAAACTTCCTCTCCTCAAAGGAAAAGGAAATTCCCAAGACGATAACAATGGAGGAACTTTGGGAAAAGGTCAGCTTGTTTGGTTGGAGCGGCCAATGCCACACACAGTCGATGAACGAACTGGGACTCCATTAGATGTTGATGGGACTGTGTTTGACCCGTTTAGTCCTGCCAACACTCCATGGAAATTACGCGTCTTGGATGAGGGACCGGATGTCATGTTCAGTGTCGCAGATTTAGATCCTCAAGATGATACAATAGAAGTTATCGCGAGTCAATTCTTCAGTAAGAAGCTTTCGTTGCATTCGATTCAACTTGGGCTTGAGCCAAAGGTCACTTTTCGAAGAGTTATTGACGATCGATGTGGAGCTGCCTTTAGCTCTGTCCTTGCAGATTTAGATGGACTGACAACAATGCAAGACGCTGACGCTGCGCATTATCCTATGGTTGTGGATAGTGGGAGTACTGTCGTTTCTCTGAACAGAAACGATGCGTTTTCACACTTGCTAGTGACAAGTCATGAATGCAGCTATGCAGATGGTAGTGGCGAAGCAGAAGAACGTCGTGCTTCTACTACTACTGACACGGAAGAAGACTTTGAGAGCGAAGTCACAGTGAGCTCTGCGAACAGCGCAGCTGTGTCTAGTACCGCACAATCCAAAATTGACGGTGGTTCATTATTTGCCTACCGTGTACCAACTGGAAAAGACGCTTGGAAGTCAAAACCATGGACACGTTCGGTTATAGCCACCGGCTTTAAGGTTCAGGGTCAACTAAGCAACATGATCAATCCAGGCGCCCCGGGATTTGTCTATTCGTTCTTTCCCACACGAGAAGGCGGCATAGGTAGCGACAAGAAGTGGCATCGGCCCTTGATAGGCTTATCTGGAGACTGTGCAGAATCTGCGTACATCCTACGACCGATAGAAGAAGATACGATTGAGGACAGGGGAGGATAGGAGTACAAAATATGCCCTGATGTGCGAGATTAAGTGCTCATCAACTGTCGGAAGTTTGGCTGTTGGCTACGATGATTTCTACACAGATGTTGCTGAACAACAGAGTGGTTACGCCAAAATTTATGTTCCGTGCTATGAACAAGATAAGGTGCTTGTATTCGCGTTGGGAAGTGGTGAGGATGAAGATGTGGATGACGGTTGGTGATACTCAAATAAAGTAAATCAATAATGAGTCGAATTTTCGCGACCATTTTTCACGTTCTAACCCATGGACTAATGAGGCCGAGGCCGAGGATGAATCGATCGGACTGATGTTCACGCAAAGTATCGTAAGGCTTAAAAGTACCCCCCCCCCTAACTCACTCAGTAATACATGTTGTATGTAAATTCATTATCTGTATTGGTTGACCTTCAATCTTTCTATCTACTGCTTCTCAAAAATTTGCATTGAACTTCTCCACAAATCGCAGCACACTCTTCCTTATATCTTTGACAAGCAAATTTCGGCAAGCAACCGCATCTTCTGGGTTCACATTTTCTCCACTGGGTGCCTTCTTCCAACCTGAAATATCCACCTCCAATTCTTCTTCTGCAGTCGTTGCAGAGTTAATGTCTGGCAGAGCCAATTTACCAGAAGCAATTTTATCATCTCCGTCATCTAAAATATCATACTTGACGCTGGTGTGAAAGTCATAAATGTAGCGCTTCTTCCCCCCAGCAAGGGCCACACTTGCATCACCAGTCACACTCTCAACCTCCTTGACTACCGCAACGTAAGTGGATTGTTCTGCGTTGTTGGCAGTAAAGACGGCAGTTGCTTCCTTTAGACATTCAGTAAGGCATGCTCTACACCACTCAGAAGTATCTTTCTCTTCCCACGTCGTACCAGAAGCGTTCCACGCACTCCCAACAGATGATGTATTGGTCAATGATGTCGGCGACGCAGTAGTTGAACTAGGCGCAGAAGATACCTCCTCCAGCTTCTTTGGCTTGATGCATCCGATGAGTTCCTTCTCTTTCTCTGTCTGCTCTCGGTTAAAGTACGAAGTTGTCCTCCCGTCCGACGTCTTTTTGTACCCTCTCAGCATTGCCAACTCTTTCTCAGTCAATTCATCATCACTCGAATCATCATCTTTGTTCTGACTACTTGCTGCCTTTTGAGCCGCTCGAGCCTTTCGCCTTTCTTCTTTCTTACGATCTTCCTCTTCCTTCTTGGCCTTTTTTCGTGCCTTTGCTTCATCTTCGTCCTTCTTCTTCTTTGCCTTGTCCCAATCTTCATAACTAATAGCCTCTTCCGGAGGTTCCGAAGACATTCGTCGTACACATTCATCTTCCCATTCTTGCTTCCTCTTCTTGAGCGCTTCAGCATCACGACGTTCCTGCTCCTTCTTCTCTTCCTGTTTGCGTTTCTCTTCCTCTTCTTTATCGGAATAGAGCAATGATCCGCTTTTGGAGAATGCCTTTTGAAGCCGCGCTTTTTCTTTCTGTTTGAGGTCCTCCAAACTCTTTTTGATCGCAAGCAATTCTTTCTTGACGGCGGTGTTTGTGGGATCTAATTTATAGGCCTGTTTCAAATCAGCACGGGCAGCATCCACATCCCCTATTGCACGAGATGCCACTGCTCTACGATACAAGGCTTTTACATTTTGATTGTCCACTTCCAAGGCCTTTGAAGCGACATCCCTTGACATTTTGTGTTTGTTCTGCTTGAAACAAACCATGGAAAGATTCGTCTGCAGGACTAATGATGAGTTGTTTCACTTGATCATCCCCTGTATTCCCCTGATTGAGATTTTTCAACAAGTGTCGTGCCATGTCGATAGGATCTGGCCGCTGAGATGAGATCACCGGTCTTGTAATGATTGTTGCCATCTTCTTTGTGATTCATGGCTTGAAGAAGTGCTTCGGTAGGATCCACCGGTGTTTTCTTGTCGTCTACGTCGGTACCGTCCTCCGTGGATTCGGTGCTAACACTTTCCGAAATGCTTTCGTCGACGGCAGCAGCCAGCAGCACCAGCAGCAGCACCAGCACCAGCGGTAGATTCAGCAGGATTAGCGTCTTCGGTAGTTTCGACCGTAGGATTTGCGTCTCCATCGTCTTTAGCTTCTTCGTCCACCGCCATCGGGACAGCGTCTTCTTCTCCGCTAGGAGGGATGGCATAGTCCTCTACAGTGTTTCTCACTTCAGTCATTGCTTGCCCTATCTATTGTGGCTGTACCATTCGATCTCCATGGAGGATAAGTGTGGGTTTTGTGGCTTGCCAGAGATTGTGGGGCGCCATTTCTTATAATGTTTCTTGCATGCAGTTTCTTGAAATGAAAATGTCTCGGTGTCAACAATGTTGTCATGAAATCCACCGAGATCAACGAAAACAGAACAAATGCAACGATCATATCAATCACAACATATAAAGATATCTTTCAACGCAGCATCAACATCAACTGAACACTTCTCAAATGTTTCCCAACCCCAGTGCCAAATCCTTTACGCCTACTTCGGCCTTGGAATTCGCCATCTACAACGATGGGGTTCCGAGCTCCACTTTCTATGGGGGCGAACACGATGTTCTACAGAGCATCACCGAGGAGGCGATCGAAACTTGCTTTCCTCCTAGTGCCGAAGATGTAAGATTCTTGATACCTTTTACTTTTAGTTGCTTCCTTTTACTTTTGGGGATTTCATGTATGACGTCGTTTGTCAGTGTACTGCATCCATCTCACAACTTCTCTGGTGTCATCATCTCTCCTGCCTCGCTCACTGTTCTCATCTATCAGGCCGCCGAGTTAGATGCCGCCGAAGACTTTGTTGAAACAATGGCATGGCTCTCCTTCCTTGATGAGTGCGATGAACGTGCACGATTTAGCTTTGAAGGACTTGGAAAGCGTTGGTCTGCTAGGCGCGCTGCCGGCCTTGTCGGAAAACCCAATCCAATGAGAGAGGGTGTGACTCGTACAAGATCTGGAACGTCCACTGGCAGTCTTTCGGATGAGACTGATTTAATTTCGTATACCCCTAGGAAGTTTGAGGAGAAGCCTCGTAGGATTGGCAAGATGCATGGAGGTCAGCAGTACGGTCATGTTCCTAGGAATGTCAAG
This sequence comes from Skeletonema tropicum, assembly GCA_037178625.1. Taxonomy (NCBI): domain Eukaryota; phylum Bacillariophyta; class Thalassiosirophyceae; order Thalassiosirales; family Thalassiosiraceae; genus Skeletonema; species Skeletonema tropicum. Next base: position 1,850,259 of record CM074136.1, read on the forward strand.
ACTAGTCATAAGAAGAGTCTTATTCAGCAACCTCGCAAGCAAAACTAACCTGCCAATCGTGGCCGTTGCGCTGTGTCTGTATGAATGCAATGCGTCTTCCCGAGGCTACTAAATAGCCTCCATCTTTGTTTAACTCTATCCTTGATCAAATGTGTGCCTATCTCAATAGAACACCAACATAAAAACAACAAAAAAATACAGTGTACATCGTTGTACATAACAAAACAAAATCTAAAATAACTAAGTACAAATCATTATCATTGACTGGATAAACGTAAGAGAAGTTGTTCCGTCTATCAAAGTTGATTGAATCCATTCACCAATCTTTTGACGCTTGTTGTGAATCTTTCTGATGTTATCTTTGCATTGATGTCTGAAAACGGATTGAGGAGAGATTCTGTATAAAATCGATGCACGTAACTCTGATAAATGGAAGAAGTATCAGCTCTTTTTGTGAGGAGACAAATAGTATTTGGTTTTCAAAGAATAACAATTGACCAGTAAAATACTTACAAGCAATGTCTTTAACTCAACGTCACGTGATTTCAGAAGCTGCACATTGTCTGGCGCTATACCATCTTCCACTATTGTCACGTAGTTGGCATTGGTTGTAACATAACCATATGCATTAAAACTATCCATTGAACAAAGCAACCCCACCCAACAAGCATCGGCCCCCGTAGCACCTGGCTTTTTCCATTTCCCCTCTGCTAATATCTCATCTAACCTCTCGCTGGCAGCATGCAGCATAAATTCATATTTGGCGTCACAAGACCATTCAGATGTTTGTGATAGGCTCTCTTCTACTAAAATGTCCCCAAAGAAGTCAGCACCAATAGTGTCATTTTGGCCGTACTGACCGAATAATAGATCGGAGGATTCGACAAATGAGCGCATGTAGAGTGGTTTGCCACTCCGCCGGCTGACGACCCCAATAGCTGCGAGTGACATGGCTGATTTAAAGCAGATATTGACAGCAACCTCTGATACATTCAACCGAACAACAAACACCAACAACACAAGCACAAAAGCACCAACAAGCAACAGCACCGTCACTTTTATGCTTGTTCATTTTCCGCTCCCCCTGACTGCCTTCATTCTCACTTTTCACTATCTATGGTACCTATTACGAAGAATCCCATTTGCTCACCAGATTCGTTCCTGCCTGATTGCAGTGGCAGAAGTGGAGCGAGACGAAGCAACATGCACATGCTCTTGTAAGTATCTCTTCCTTGAGCTCTACCACTCCTGATAAGCTAATACATAATTTCACCCTAAATTAACCTACATGATCATAAGTATACACCTTCATCGATAAACTCCACGAGATTTCAAAATTTCATCACATCGCGTCATCAACTTATCTCTGATAACTAGATGATAATATCTCATCACATCGAGTCATTAAACTCCACGAGATGATAAGATTTCATCAACTCGATTCATCAACCATACAGCATTTGGTATCGACTTGTTATAGGAAGTCTTGTTCATTGTGCGAGCACATCCTTCTTTATCCCCTTTCTCCACTGGAAATTCAAATCTATCCCAAGTGTAAGCAATGATAAGACGACACAAATCAAGCACAGCCGTTTCATATTGGTGAGTGAAGACCTCGTAGCTATATCCTTTTCTTGCATCTTCTGCGGATGCAAATGCACCATACTCTACAAGGTACTTTTGTAATTCATCATAGTAATACTTCATCAGATTCTCTTCGCCAGAACCTTCCAGCATTTCGGCGTGGACCGCAGATGTTAGGAAGTGAGCAACATCCGTGGCTGCCAACCCGAATCCAGACCATTGGTAGTCAATAAGTGCTATTTCTTCAATTTCAGCCTCATCTGAACGACGAAAGAAGATGTTTGCCTGTTTGGGATCACCGTGGGTAAAAGTACGGTACTGTTGATAGTTGCTGGAGAAAGATTCGTCTTCAGCAAAGGGGTGCGAGTGGCGGCCACATTCTTCTGCAACACTTTGGAGGCGTTCTCCCAAATTTTCCCAGTAGTCCAAAGTAGAAAACTCTTTCTTAAACTTCATCTTTTTCTTCTCCCATTCACTTGCAACCATCTTCCATTGATCTGCGTTCTGTGCGTGAGGCTGGACATAGCTGCCCGATTTCCAAACTGCATTGTCGAATTCTTGTGCAGCTTCCTTGTCGTTCCAAAACGATGATCCGTGCCAGAAAAATGCATGAATTTTTGCGTAGGAAGTTAGGCTTACATGGCATTCTTCCTCTGTGTCAAGTAGCCACTTCTGATACCAGCCATCTGACGGATTCAAATCCTCGAGTAAGAAGCTAAACTTCGATTCAATTGGATTATCCAAGTTTGGTTCAAGTTTTGCATGCAACACTTTGGGAAATTTCACGCCGGTCTTTTCTACCATGAGATGACAAGCCTTCGACTTCAAGAGATTGGCTACAACTTCATACGATTTGGCATCCCTAGCTAGTTTGAATGGTGCAGACCGCATTTTCTCATGCGCATGTCCAAGGTCTTTAAAGACGATGCATTTGTAGAATGCGCTCTCGCCACCCGGGTTGAGTTTGACTCTGCAGGCGTTGGACATGAACCCTCGGAACGCATCCTCCTCGGGGCAAGAATAAGATTCTACATTGGGTATACCCATGTGTGTGGCAAAATATTCCGTCGTGAGCGGGTTACCATCAAGATCTCGAATAATATTGTCGACGTCCAGGTGGAAATCGGAGTATGTCTCCTCGAGAACTCCTGCGACGGCGTTGAACGTTCCCACATCATGGGCTCGTTGAGGTGATAGTAAAGTGAAGCCAGCCAATGGCTGCGCGGCGTAGGTGACAGCTAGTGCTGCTAAAGCGAATCTCATGGCTGTTTTATGCATTGGCCATGGTATTATCTAATCAGAACACAAACAATACCATTGTTCCTCTTCCTCCAAGATATCATGAGTAGCATGACATCATGTCGGAGGAACATCTGCTAACATCTGCTGCTCCTTGGCTTTTTGGCCTCCTGCCTGCTGTCTGCGGGGCGGATTTCCTGCCACCCAATGTCCCCCCTAAAAGAATGGAAAAAAAAAGAAAAGGAAAAAATAATGACTCTTCTTGTTCCGTTCACGCACTAATAACTCACTACTATTACTACTTCTTCTTATCGTCTCGCTATCGTGCTAAGTATCACTCTCCATCTCTCTGTAGAGCACAGACTCTCACCTTTGATCTCTTCGTTCCGTTTGGTAGCCTTCTCCCCTCCATACTCTAGCTCATTCGTGTTCGATTGCACCACCATGACCATTGTCTACGCATTAGTGTCACGACAGAAAACGGTGCTGGCAGAGCACACGACAACATCTGTAACCGGTAACTTTCCTACAGTCACACGAGTTCTGCTCGCAAAGATACCTCCCAGCGATGGACGTATGATATACAACTACGATGACTACGTATTCCATTACGTAGTAGAAAATGGCATATGCTTCCTTTGCATGTCAGATGAAAAGAATCGACACAGAGTACCCTTTGCATTATTGCAAGAGATAAAAGACTTGTTCACTCACAAGTATGGACTTGAGGTACCTCAACGTGCAATCGCCTTCTCTCTGAATGAGGAATTCTCCAGAGTGTTGCAGGACCGTATGGACTATTACAATAGTGCAGGGGCCAATGTGGATTCCTTATCATCTGTAAAGAATCAAATTGAGAGTGTGAAGGAAAACATGGTACAAAATATTGAGCAGGTTTTGGAACGTGGGGAGAAGATAGAATTATTGGTGGACAAAACTGATCGGTTGAATCAGCAGGCCTTTATTTTTGAACGGAGTGGGAGGGAGTTGAAGAGGGCGATGTGGTGGAAAAATGCGAGATGGGCTGCATTCTTGGTGGTTGCTGGTGGATTCGCGATATTCTTTGTTGCAGGTCTCGTTTGTGGTTTCGACTTTCATCGCTGCAAGGCTCATTGATGAACTAAGGGCGAGAAATGCAACAAGCACTGTGATGAATGTACACTAGCTCTATTCTTCGAATAACAATTTCCTATGCAATACTATTAAAATGAACGTTTCGACACAAGTCTTCCAATCCAATCTAATCTCCCCTTCCCCAAACAATTGACCCCACAGAAAATAAATCCCCCCTCAACTGACGGTGGCGGCGTTGCATCTACGGTTTCCCCCCTCCATGTTTCCACGGAGTGAAGAGCAATGTCGCGGCTGTAAACAACACATCTAAGGAATACGCGACGAACCATTGCCACCCACTACGTGGCGACCGTGGAGATGCCTCCAACGCTACTTGAATCATACTACCGAAGAGAGTAATACAATGGGACGCGACCGGGCTTCGTTGAGAAACATTTTCAGTAAGTGAATTATTTGATTCTGGGGTAGACTTGAAAGGATCCAAAAAGAATCATGTCAAAACTTCATTCTTCCAAAGCTATCACCCCTAATTAGTTTCCAACAAGGATGTTATTAATTGGAATATGAACAAGCTTGACAAAAAATCCAATGAATCCCATAATCAAAAAGCCAACACCTGTAGCTCTGGCAATGGCAGTGAATTCTTTACGATCGGGCTTGGTGCATTTCTTGACAAGGTGGATGGAGTCCTTGGCGAATTGACGGAGAGGTTGGATGAGAACCTCGTTGAATCCTTCTTGTTGTCCCATTTTGAATTTTTGTTGTATTTATTGCTGTGGTGATTGATATTTCATCGGCGAATGGAGTCCGTGAATGGAGAGTTGTGGCAAAGATTAGATACAGTTGGAGAAAGTTGAGGTGACAATAATTGAGAGGCGTCAAGGTTAGAAAATGAGTCTCAATGAATGAAGAATGCAATGATGCACGGATATATCAGCAGAGAGATAATCTCTGAGGAATGAAATGTATGCGCCCTCATGTTTGAGGGCCGGTGTGCGATCCACGAGGCACTTCAGCTAAAATGCAGCTGCATGCCTACGAAGAATAATAAACCGGCGAGCGATGCCCATCAGCACCGCCGCACATTGACTCTACCCATCCAGTAGTCCCTCTCGACAACAGCAGTCAGCTCTACTACAACGCACCTCTGCTATGATATGGGTCGGCTTGTATTGCGGTTGATTGTGCGGTTGATAGCGGCGTTGAAAGAAATGAAGTGGAAATGGTGGTCTGTTTTCGCCCTGCCTCATCGCCTTTCGCGCCTTTTTTTCTTTTGCACATCACATCCAGCCAACAAAACATGCCATTTTTACACTCCTATTACCATCATCGCTAGGCGGCAGCAGCAGCACGCAAAATACTTAACAACCACAGCCTCTATCAGCAGTAGTAACCATGGAAGAGTCAAAGGTCCAGGCTCTACACGACACCCTCTCAAAATTAAAACGATCGGCAGGTCTGGGAGTATCATCACACTACAATTTCGGAGGAAAGTGCAAAACCAAAGAAGTAAATGGCCAAATAGTTCGCGAGGATGGACTACCAAGCAATCCACTCTACCACGGCTTCGTTCGAGAAGGGACATACGATCCCAAGGCATCCGATGCAGCCAAATATGGTGATGGGAGGGAAATCAAACGGAATTTTGATGATTGTAAAGGATTAGTTTCGAGTAGTAGTGGGAGTGAAGATAATAACAACAATGATAAAGCAGCGAAAAAGAAGCTCAAGAAGGAAGCAAAGAAAAAGGCAAAGATGGAAGCCAAGTTAGAGGCAAAGCGACAAGCCAAGTTGGAAGCAAAGCGACAGGCCAAGATTGATGAGAAGCGTCGTGCCAAACTTGAGGCCAAGAAGGCAAAAGAATCTGCAGTTGTGGAGGAGGAGGAGGACACAACTGCTCCTAATAGTGAAAAGAAAGACAAGAAGAAGAAGAAAAAGAAAGATAAGACGATATCGGAGGAGGATACAACTACACCAGAGACTAATGATGATAAGCAAGACGATGTTGAGGAGAAACCATCGAAAAAGGACTCCAAGAAGGAAAGTAAGAAGCGAAAACACAAGGAGGAGAAGTCCTCAAAGAAAAAGAAGAAGAAGCAAAAGAAAGACTAAGTAGTAATTACCACATATCACATAACAAACTTACGTAGGCGAGTATCATGCATTTACTCCTCAAAAACGTATTCATCACACGTAAGACATAGATTTGGGAATATGAATCGAGCCTGTGCCCATGGACAAGAGCGTGCCGACATGCATTTCCAGGCTTTGAATTACAATCATAGAGCACAAAGACTTGCGCTTGTGATTGGCATCATCATCAAGAAAACCAATCATTTCATAAAGACTTCTTTGTGAGTCTATGGCCTACATCAAAGAGTATCACCTAGCTTCGAGCTTGGAGAGTTCCTACAATGTTGACTGTCATCATTCTTTCTTTGCGCTCTCCACTTCATTGACTTCTCAAAAATCAATGACAATCTCGTTTTGGTCAGGCGTGTACTGCCTAACTTTTACACCTGCCATTTTGAACATAATCCGCGAAGCCTTGCAAGCGTCTGTATCGTGATACGTATCATGTAAAAAGACAACCTCCTTGACACCAGATTGGATGATTACTTTGCAACACTCGTTACATGGAAACAAAGCAACGTATATCGTAGCTCCTCGCACATTGGCGCTGCATTTATTCAATATGGCATTCACTTCTGCGTGGACAACGTATGGATACTTCTTGTGCAATTCATCCCCAGTTCTTGACCATGGGAGGCAATCATCGGAACATCCTCGAGGGAATCCATTATATCCTATTCCAATGATACATTTGTTTTCATCGACAATGCAAGCTCCTACTTGTGTATTGGGGTCTTTGGATCGTTGAGCACTCAAAAACGCCACTCCCATGAAGTAATCATCCCAAGAGAGATAGTCGGATCTTTTTCTGACTTTGAATTTGAATGGATCGATGCCACCTTCGCGTTGCATTAGTCCAAGGTACTTCTCCATTTCATCCTCGTCTATTTTGTCTTTTCCATTTGCCTCATCTCCATTATTTGACAGACCCTTGTCAATATTATTCGGAGCAAAGTTGATCCTAATAGAGGGAATGCTCGGCTTGATCTTGGTCATTTTGACTCCAGCAACTTCAAATAGAATCCGACTGGCACGTGAGGAGTCCGAATCTTCATCAATGTCTTTCACGTAAACAATCTCATTGATACCAGATTGAATGATAAATTTCGCACATTCATTTCCAGGAAAATTGGGAACAAACATCCTGCCACCGACTACATTATCACTACACTTGTTCAAGATGGCATTGATTTCCGCATGACATAAATAGGGATTCCTCGTTTCCAACCAAGGTAGATTGCTGCTGCCATCGTCATCACTACCTGTTGATGTACTATTTGACGCCCACGGTAGGCAATCGTCCGAACAACCTCTTGGAAATCCATCATATCCAATACCGACAATGCGCCCCATCGCATCGACAATACATGCACCATTCCTCGAGTTCCTCACGGGATGTGGGTCCTTGGATCGCTGAGCGCTGAGGTATGCAACTGCGAGGAAGTAGTCATCCCAAGAAAGATAGCTGGATCTTTTTGAGACATTTGTTGCGGAGTTGATGTCATATCCACGAGATTCTTTGAGGATGATGTCGCGTATTATGCTATAGTTGTTGTCATCTTCTCCGACACCACTTCCCTTTTGAGATGTTGAACATAACCCGTCAATCTGTTCGCCGGACGAGGACATTTTTTTGTGGCTGTTCTCGACAATTGTGTCGCGTGGAGGTTGCAAGCTCAGCGACGAAGGAATGGTGGCAAGCAGTGTGGCAATAGTCGCAATCCAACAGCGCCGAGGATAATGATGCTGTATTGCTTCTGTAGTAAGCAAAGCATGCATCAGAATTAAGTACTCTTCACGGCCTGTTCGTAATAGAGAGTGACCAGGTTAAATAAGTTACCTCTCTAGAGAGATGAGCTGAGCCACACATGGAACATGCAACATGCATACCTATGCATAATATTTACCATGGGCATTTTGCTTTGTTTGTTGGCGCGAAGACCAAACAAAAAAGATCCAAAGGGGTACCTAAGATACTTACATACACATAAGTTATGACCGGACTTGTCGTACACGGTCCGGCCAGCCTTACATTTTGGATTTTTTGGGGGTTCGCATCGATATCTGATTCCTACGTAGAAAAAAATCTGTACTGTCACAACGGTCTCGCTCACATTTTTGTTTTGACACAAAGGAGACCGAATATCTATCGCTAGAAAATATGTACGCTATTATTGTCGAAGTACTGGCCCAAAGCTGGCAACCCCCACGGTTTCCCACTCACCAAAGGCATGGAGAGCACAGAAGTCCTGGGGGTTGCCCATTTAGGGTCCGTACTTTTTCAGCTGAGGCTATGTGCGCTCTACGATAGGAATTAGTAGTACCTGGGTTTTTCTACGAGGACAGTTTGAGTGCCCAAATCGTCGTCCACACGAGAGTTGGCCGGACCGTGCGTACCTACCTACTGGGCAGATAGAACAGAAGCAGCCCTCTATCTCCCGGCTCCCGGCCCTGGCCGCCTGCGTACATCTATCCCGGCCTCCCGTCCATGCTAATACCATCGGGGCAGTGCCAGGCAGTGCCACAACTACTTCTTACACAGCAGCAGGAGCACACATTGGGATAAGAAGGAGTTAGGGCAAAGAAAAGACAGAAGCATAGTCAATCGCCACCATAATTCATCAAGTGCATAACTACGACATTGAAACCCTGCTACGACGCCACCCAACTCCATCCAATTATGGCAAATACTGTAAAAACACTACTCCTATCATCACACCGCCTCCTTGCGATAAAAATCTAGGTAAATAATTGTTTTCTTCTGTGTCTATTTTTTTATCTGCTACACAAAATATGTCGTCATTTACTGAATTTCGATTTTCCGGAAACAACTCCGCACACACAGGCCATCCACTCCCGATCTCCTCCTTAGGCACCAGCGGTTTTCTGATTATTATCAGCGTTGATTTAACAGTATGCTGCCTGTCGTTATTGGTAGCAGATGACAGTGGCAAAGGCACCAAGAGGGAGATGAGGTAGTTTGAAAAAACTAATAGATGGAGGACAATTCATGAGGAAAGGGCGGCTTTCTTGGGTGCAAGCGACAGCTTAATCTTGTTTGAATGCCATTCTTTCTGTAATGAGTGGAATCCCATCACCTCTCTAAATCCTTTGGTCATTTGCGCCGTAGGTAATTATTAGAGTCACGTTGCGCACCGCACAGCAGAATTAGTTGAAACGACGTTTCCACTGCGGGTGTCTATTAAGTGAGTAGCAGACTAAATCATGCAGCATCTTCAATGAATGAGATTTATTCGATGAGGAGGGAGCATCTTAAGAGTCACTTTTGGGTGGTTATGTTTCATTGCCCTAATCAAGTGGGTGTAAGTTATTAGCAGATGATTGGCAGATGAGCTTAAAATGTGAGTCCTTTTCCTATTGTAATAATTTGTCTGTGAGTGCAATCAATTTGTCTCAACATTTAACTCGCTTTTTATCTTATCTACATTGTTCCACAGAGAATATTATGTGGATACCATTCATTATCTCTCCTTCATCGTCGTCACTGCCGGTGCGTCATCTTTATCATCATCGGCTGCTCCTCAAATGTCATCATCATTGCTGTCATCATGATAACCTCCAGAATTACTGCCGGTGTGTCATTTCTTCTTGACAGAACTGTCAAAGACATATTTCTTCTTCTTCAGCGTGTGCGTCAACAGACTATTCATTGCATCAAACGTAATCCATATCATTTTAGCCAGGCGATTGTCCAACACTTCTCCATCATTGCCAATAAAACTGACACACCATATGCGGCTGCTAGTCTCAAATGATCTTGCTACGTGAAGGATGAAGTTGCAGTGTAAGTAATCTCGTGGAATGGTGGCAAAGGGTGCTTCCCCTTTGCCGCAATCATCTGCGCAAGGCATAGCGTGAATTCTTTGGCGTAGACTTTTTTCGGCATTTCGATTTTGATCATCTGTTGTGAGAATATACTCGAAAGAATTCATTTTATACTCCTGCCTTTTGTGACAAGAATTTACTCTATGGCGTTCGCCACTGCAGAAAGAACACGAACCTGACACCTTCGGATTGCCTTCTATCAAATGAGATGTCGTGCGAGCAACCATTGGAGTTTTTTTCTGCTTCTTCTTCTTCGCTGCAACCTCTCGTATTGGTGCTAACCTCATCTTACTCTGCCTCTTGATCGTCTCTTTTGATGGTGCATCAACACAATGCCCCGACATGTTTGTCTCGGTAGAGTCAGGGTCACGAGTCGTAAGACGTTCAATTTCTAGTGCCAAATCAGATATCGCAAACTGTAGATCCACTGGCATGTTTGAATATCCATCAATAACACTAGTAAAGACATTCTTGACGGAGTTCTTGCTCATCGGCACCACCTTACCTACACTCTTCGACGGTAATTGCCCAGGTCGAGACGTTTCTCTGGCGGGGGAGAAGGCTTGTGTCTGTACGTGTCATGTCAACCTTACCAAACATCACATCAGTCATGACTTCATCCGTTTCTTCCACTAACATACCATCATCTAAATTACCAACAGATAAGTCACCTTGGGCAGGTGAAATGTTTTCAGCCTCGTATCCTATCATAGCGTCAAGAGAGTTTCCTTCTCCTGTGTTAGATGTGTCCGTCCAACCAATAATGGATCCGGAAACACGTGTTCGTGCGAAGTGTCTTGGCTTGAATAATGATTCTTGAAATCCACCTTTTGCTAGAATTTCATGAGGGCACATATCTTCATCATTGGCAAGTCTTGCAGCACAATCGCATCTACTGGATTCTGTCACAAACAATCTTGGTGGCTCATTGGACAGATTGCTGAACACAGCAGTGCAACCATTGTGTCCTGTGGAGTTTTCATCTTGCACATAATCTTGAACTACAAATAAGTTTTTGGTACGTTCAAGAGAATCTGCAAATCGCTCATAAGCTCTTGTCAGATCCTTGGATTGTCACTGACAAATATAACAAGAGGCAAAAGCATTTGATGGCGATTATCGTTTCATCTTCTGAGGAGAGGGTATGGTGGATAGTGAGCATCTTGGCAATGAAGTGGGCCGTCTGGAGAGCAAAAAATTTAATTACAAGACTTTTACGGCGAATCTAACTCCGTAAATCGATTCGAGCCAATCGTCGACTTTCTGCCATTGAGCACACACAGCTCATTCAGCAAGTGGTCTACCGATTGCCTAATTATATCTCCTTGATCGCAAGATCGTGTGCTACAATATTCCCGCTTTAAAGCTCTCAAATCGAGCCAGAATTGATTTTAGAAAGCATTATTCCGAGAACTGGTCATTCTGCCAAGAACTAGTTTTTCACTACTAAAGTAAAAGTGAGAATTGAGCCAACCGATACGGCACGAGTAATAATCCGGAGGAGCAACCTATTTCTTCCACCTCTATGTAGTGACATGCACCCCAAATGATTCCTACTTTTGCAGCTGCCTTCTCAACTGAGCTTCCTCCAGTTTTCGTTATATGTACAAATTCCAGTGGATTCGAAGAGCCTACTTACCAAGCCCTAGCTGTCAAAGATTTCGTTCTCGCTTCCCATGCATTTGTCACAGAATTGATAATATGGGACAGTTTCCAACAGATATTTCTCAACCTTTTCCGAAACAGTTGCATTCCCCCAAATACATTCATTTGTTTGATTGCGAGGTCCATTTGTCACTCTCTGCACATAAGGTGTTGACTGAAACCTACGTTTTTGAAGAATGCCTGACATATATTCTGGGTAGTCAGTGAACTGCGTCTTGAAGTCAAAGCACCTCACATCAAAGTGCTCCTTTAGTTGATGATCATATCGATTTAAAAGAACATAGCACTCTTTCACAGACTTGAACAGTTCTTCATCTGTCTTGGCGTCACATGCAAGCATCCTATGCTTAAAATTACACTGCGACATGAGGTGATCAAGCCTGTCTCGACAAGGAACATGCAACTCCATCTTTAATCCGTGAAATTTACCACCCCCAAAAGTATCCCTCCAGAATGTCCAATCGTCTTCTTGACTAATGTAATCACACTCTTCAAACCCTATTTCCTTCATGAGCTTCGGCATAACTATGCTTCTTCCTAAAGGATGAATTGTTTCTCCTTTCTCCGACTTCATTTTGGCTCGTTCGTTGTCTTGGAATGCATCATAACTGTACCCCTTGTGTCCACAAACGCGCTCGAACGTATTAGCCAAGACGCCGTTCAGTGATGTTCCACCTGTCTTTGCCATATGAACATGTCCATATAGAATAGGTGGATGGGAGGTTGTCACATTATCATTGCCATCACTTTCCCCCTGAACTGTAACTTGATGTATGGCCGCAATTCGATCATATGATGGATCCGACGGCGGCTCAATGTCAAACGACAAACCTTTCTCATACACCTCCGGGCAACAGATTTTCTCCTCCTTCTTCAGAGTCTCACATATACTAGTGCTTCCATTCTTTTTCATTTCTCCATCTGCCATCTTCTTGATCGAGCGACAAGAGTATGTCCTCCAGTTTTAGGAACTAACAAATCTAAATTTTGAATGACTTTCTCCCCCTCACAAAATGTGCATTGAGTTGCAGAGCCTCCCAGTTTTGCCATACCACTACCACCACCAAATTTTATTCCATGCACTCCCATGATTTCCAACTCAGTAATATTTTCCCGCACCTTGTTCGTATCCATATCCACATCCAGATTTTGTAGATTGGTCAATAGTGTCACTATTGACCAAGTAATCAACAACGCGATTGGGACAGCAAGGATAACATATCTCTTGACAGCAAAAGGAAGGAAAGCAAGAGTTCTTGAAGGCATGATGCTGATACGTACGAGACGACAACAAGAGCAGGCAGTACTGGTTCCAGTACTTAGCGTCTTGGGGGCATCACTTATTTATGTACCTCTCTAGAGTACCACTGCGCTGTGGCAGCCGCAAACAAAAAAAAAACCAAAGCGGTAAGATACATATCTCATTTTAGTGTCCGATGACATCTTTCCCTTTTTCAAAATGACTCATGACTCCTGGTCCACCACAACGGTTCAGCCTCTTGTAATTTGACGGTTAACGTCTCTCGTCATTTTCCTCCTTTTTGTCACATTAACCTACGATACATAAAGACACACGTAGGAGTAATCAGCGAGTTTGTCAATAAAGTGTCACAAATCTAGAAAAAATAGAATTTTCCAAAAGACGCTACCTTTCGCCATAAACCGTCGTGCCCCTGTCACAATGTCTCCGTCCAGCGGCACTGGAGTCACGAACTTCAACTGCTTCCGCTCAGTACTTACTTAACTTAGCCTGGCGCCTGGCAGCGCCTGGCGCAGGGGCTGGTGGAGCGCAATAATACACATAAAACAAATAATAGGCAAACAATCTCTACTTCTGGCTTGGAAGGTTTGTGAAGTGTCTGCATAGATCGTCGCCGGGTACGGAGCAACAACAACATCAACTAAAATCATGGAAAATAGGAGCGCCCGACTCGCAGCTGACTCCAGCAACGGCGTCAGCGCCAGTGACAACAATCGCGCCACCGAAGTCGATGAAGAAATGGTATCTCTCACAAAAACTCATCCAGCAGCTGGGGGCTCATCATTTGGAAGAATGTTTGGTCGGCCAAAAATGCAAGTCTGTTTGCACTTGTCCTTCAACAATCAGGGCTTGTATTGATGATTCGCTACTCTCGAACTGCTGTGGGACCTGAGCACATCCCATACATTCCATCGGTTGTGGTTGTGTCTGCGGAAGTCCTCAAATTCATGCTGAACGGGTCGCTCGAAATCGCTTTCAATCCAGATGGCAGAAGTGATAGAATCGACATGTTGAAAACAATTTTGTTCAATATGATTACCTTGGAGTCCCTCAAGCTATTTGTACCAGCCCTACTCTACCTGATTCAAAACAATCTACTCTTTGTTGCGCTCAAAAACCTTTCTGTGCCAGTCTATCAAGTGCTCAATCAGGGTAAACTATTCACAACAGCCTTCTTCAGCAGACTCTTGCTCGACAAGAAAATTTCCTACTGTCAATATTTCTCGTTACTGATGTTGGCCGCAGGCGTGGTGATTGTACAGCAGTCCACCAATAAAGATCAAAGCTCGTCAACGAATGAGGGGAATCCCTGGATTGGATTTTTGGCTGTGCTTTTCTCCTGCGTTACGTCTGGATTTGCCGCCGTCTACTTTGAAAAGGTACTCAAACAAAAATCTGATACACAGAAACAACTTTCCGTTTACGTTCGAAACATGCAGCTTGCATTTTGGTCTATTGGACTTGGGACTGTTCCTATATTCATGACTGAAGATAGGAATCTTGTGCTGCAAAATGGATTGTTCCAAGGTTATACCTGGATTGTGTTGACAATAATTGTCTTTCAGGCCATCACAGGACTTCTGGTGGGATTCGTCATGAAGTATGCAGATTCTGTATTAAAGGGATTTGCCACTTCTGTGGCAGTAGTGTTGGCAACTATTCTGAGCATTGTCTTCTTTAATGACAGAGTGAATGAGCTCTTTCTTGTTGGTGCTACTCTTGTGATCTTGGCTGTTCGTACGTACACGAAGAATCCACCGGTAGACGTACCATCAGCGGGAGGAGCGGGAGGTAATTCATAACCATTTTACAAGAAGAAAATAATCTATCTATCTAACTACTTCTTTTATGTATCTACTTCTAGTGTGTAACGCAGGTCAGCGATGTCTCTCGGGCGTAACAACAAGAAGGCCGTTACCATTCTTCTTGCGACCAAGGACATGGACCCTTTTTATATTTGTTGTGACCCGTGTAACATCTCTAGAGAGAGGCCAACATCTCTGGCTCAAAGACAAAGAAGTGTAACCCTTTAGAAGAGAAAATTACCTTTGGATCAAGGCATTTCAACATATCTTTATTGAGAACCAAAAGAATTGTCTCACTACAGATCTCCAAATTGACCAAAATAAACAAAATAAAAGCTGGTGAATTGCTAGAGCAAAAAAACATTCGACAAAAAAGTAGCGCTTTATGGTACAAAAGCCAGTTATAGATTCGTCTATACATACATATGTACAAAAGGATTTGAGATCTGATTAGCTTTAAAATTACATGCTTGCTAATACAAGCGAATTGACACTGCTCAGATGGAGAGCTTACGTTGAACATGGATAATCTGAGAGGTCCAGTGTGGGCTGGCCGGCAGCTCAACATTCTTCCAAATCGTATCCATCGTCGTCAATACGCGCATGAGCCGCTTCTAGTGGCTCAATATAGTTCGTGGCACAGCTCAGATGGGTAGCTTACGTAGAAGCGATGCTGCAGTCTCGTGGCTGATCTGAGAGGTCCAGTGTGGGCTGGGCGGCAGTTCTTTATTCTTCCAAATCGTATCCATCGTCGTCAATACGCGCATGAGCCGCTTCTAGTGGCTCAATATAGTTCGTGGCGATAGGATACAAGCACATGTGCACTGCTCAGATGGATAGCTTACGTAGAAGCGATGCTACAGTCTCGTGGCTGATCTGAGAGGTCCAGTGTGGGCTGGCCGGCAGCTCAACATTCTTCCAAATCGTATCCATCGTCGTCAATACGCGTATGAGCCGCTCCTAGTACCTCAATATAGTTCGTGGCACAGCTCAGATGGATAGCTTACGTAGAAGCGATGCTGCAGTCTCGTGGCTGATCTGAGAGGTCTAGTGTGGGCTGGCCGGCAGTTCTTCATTCTTCCAAATCGTATCCATCGTCGTCAATACGCGCATGAGCCGCTTCTAGTACCTCATTATAGTTCGTGGCGATAGGATACAAGCACATGTGCACTGCTCAGATGGATAGCTTACGTAGAAGCGATGCTACAGTCTCGTGGCTGATCTGAGAGGTCCAGTGTGGGCTGGCCGGCAGCTCAACATTCGTCCAAATCGTATCCATCGTCGTCAATACGCGTATGAGCCGCTCCTAGTACCTCATTATAGTTCGTGGCGATAGGATACAAGCACATGTGCACTGCTCAGATGGATAGCTTACGTAGAAGCGATGCTACAGTCTCGTGGCTGATCTGAGAGGTCCAGTGTGGGCTGGCCGGCAGCTCTTCATTTTTCCAAATCGTATCCATCGTCGTCAATACGCGTGTGCTTCACATTTTATTATAATCTTTGGCTCATCAGATGATTATGACTATCACATGACAACAATGGCACACAGCAGCAAGAGCAGGAGCAGCAATGACGATGATGTTTCGAACAGTTGGCTTAACAAAACGCCTTATCAATCGCTGTCTAGCCAAGGGCCCAGCCCGACGCATTACCATTTCTCGAAGAAACTCTAATGGTTTCGTTATTCCTTCATCCTTACCATCCGACAAAACGACACAACAACTATTGTATTTGATTTTGATTGACTCTGTTGTGTGACTTGAAGTTCGACTAGGGTGGAATAAGTGCACATGATGTTGTCTCCGAAGAAGGCTTTGTTATGGCGCTACATTGCTTCTGAATAGATCTGAGTGGGATCGTCAACGATTTGTTAAGACTCTTCGGTTTCAATGAAGTAATGTTCGACGGATAAAGCTGCACATGGTCACTGATGTCTGACATCGTTGGAATGCACAAAGTGTTTTCTCTTGTAGGAGATGGATGTTCAAACACATGTGTCTGTGTTGAATGACAGGGACTTTTGGGCCTCATAATTTATTAATATGCAACAAACAGATATACACATTCATAACATAAGTCTCTACTCAATTATTTTAACAGTGCTTGGTGTCGATAGTGCTGAAACATTTGTTACGACACACCAACGTTCATGCATTGCTCACGAGGAGTTGAGGATACACATTCATGTGCACTAATTGGCTTTGAATTTCTATCAAATGTAAAAATCAGTACATATCGCTGCTATGTCATGCATTCATACATCGAGCATTATATCTTTTATAGCACCATGCCTAGTAAAGTACGCTACTCGGGCGGAAATCCCATGTGATATGATGATGTGCTCGATGATCGTTGGCGCCCACTTTGGTACCGCTTCTTGGACAGTTCCTACGTGCAAACAAATCTACCTAAATATGTGCGTGCCCGCTAATTGTATGTCCGAAAGACATTCTACTTTTTTTGTATCTCCTTTCAAAATGACTTTGCGAGACTGGAGTCACGAACTTCAACTTCCTGGAGCAGGGGCTGCCACAGTTTCTATTAAGACCATACTGTGGTAGTAGAAAAGTAGAAGTACGTTGGAATCAGTATGGCAACAGTATAACTCTAACTAAGGATAAAGGTGGTATGTAAGCAGAGTACTGGCATCAACATAACGGTACTGTAAACGCTAACTCTCGCCAAACATTTTTTCATCATCACTCACACATCGCACAACTGTGATGGATAGCCGTCTTAGATGGCAATCCCCAATTGTATGGAAAAGAACTTTAGTTTAGGTTTAGTTTAGGTAGTTCCACGTCAAGGAATACCGCTTGTGAATGATGTTAGGATGTCAGAATCAGTCATCTGACACATCTAATCTTAGGATTGACATCCGGGTCTTCCCAGGTGTCAAGGCTCTCGTGAAGCTTTGCTTGGCAGAGCATCCTCATAAAGAGCAAGTAGTTATATAATAGAAAATAATCCATCAAGTAAAACAGAAGTCTACAGTCCAATCGAATTGATTCAACGCCCTACATCTCCTTTTATCTATTGGTGTTTGAGTTCTACAACCACTCAGACACCTCCATCGACGGTTACGCTAACGTCTCCCTCATCAACTAAGTGAACTATTACAGGTTATGAGCCCAACGTTTCTCTGCGTAGCGGTCTTTCCTCGTTTTAAAGTTCTTTGTTGCCTCAACGGCAACACCCTCCATTGACTTCTCTCCGTTGTTTGGTCGGCTTGATCACCCGCCTCCTTCGTTGGTAGTCACCCTAAGTTTTCACCCAGTTAAGTTTTGAACATTCCTCCGAAGTTTGCGTGCTAGCTACACCTCGTTCGGAGTACATTGGCCCCTGAAGGATTCATCATCGTCAAGTTCAGTTGTGCCGGCTAGATTCCATTGCGTCAAAAGCCACCCGCTAGATTCCTTTGTGTCAAAAGCATATAAGTAAGTAGATTCGCCTCTGCACCGTTAACAATGCAGTCGCCTTTTATGACTCCCTTAGACCCTCCGTTGGCGCCAACCATCGTGAGTGATGTCTCAAGTGTGGAGTCCGTAACTCCTCGCAGTGAGGAGACCACCGCCCCTCCTCGTACTCAAGTGCCCTTGTCTGTTCAGGCTTCTCGAGATTGGTACGGTGATCTGTTGTGGCTTCGAGATGGTAATCCTCCCGGAAGCTCTGCTGGCAGTATTGCTGGCCCTACTGGCGACGAAGCCAGTAACCCCTCGTGGCTCAATGAAGCCCCTGCTGGTGTTGTTGCCAGCAGCCCGTCTAGCCTAGAGGCTAGACATCTCGGAGACCTCAGAGACATTCTGTCCCCTGTTGCCTTCGGTAGTCACTCGACCTCTGCTGCGCCCACTACTTTCGATGATGGTGCGGCTGCGGCGGGTCTTGCTGCTCTACTCGACAAGGTCGAGTTGGAAATCAATAATACTCCGATGACTAAAGATGCGCGTGATAAGGCCGTGGTTAAGATTGCTGATCTCAGGCTCTCATTGTTGGATGGCTCTGCCTCTGGTGTTTCTGAAGTTTCCCCGGCTGCTGCTGTGGATGGTTCCCCTGTGTCTGGAGGAGGAGATGGTGTTTCTGTGTCTGGCGGAGGACATGGTACCTCTGTGGCTGTTCCTGTGGCAAGTAGCTACAATGATGTGGTTCAGCCGTGTTCCTATCCTTCGGTCATACACTATGATCCCACCTCTTTCGCTTCGACGGCTACCCTTCCAGGTTTTGGTGGACCACCATCGACTTATGTGCCTCCAGTCTTATCTTCAGGACCTGTGGCTGTGCCTGTTACATCGAGCTCTACCTCTGCGGGTTTTGTTGGTACTTGCCTACCGGTATCTACCGCTGGACATACTATCCCGTCTGGTTCTGTACCCGTTGGCCCTTCTGCTGCTTCGCACAGTGATACAAATGTAACTGCTGCGCCAGCTCCGGTTCCAGTCCCAGTGAACCCTCCAGAAGGAGAAAGAAGTGCTATATTTTATGATACCCCTGTGAGGAGTGCTCCCGGTCCAAGTGCCACTGACGTCGAGGTTGTCATATCTAAAGAAGAACGTCTCAAGCTTGATGTCACGAACTACGACCAACTGAAGATTCTGGAGAAAATCCGTGGTGGGTTGGACGACAAGTTCGGTGTTAGCAGTAAGGATTCGCTCTTGTCCGACAAGTCAGAAGCTGGTGACAACGTTAAGAATGTTCACGTGCAGGTCTCTGCCACCAAATACTTCGACCTGATCGCCCAAACCTTCACGCACTTCACTAAGTACGATATGCTAGAGATTCTGGACATCAGCCCCTCCAAATCAAGCGACCCAGATCTGTCCAAACCAATTAGTGAGATTCTGGACCTACAGAAATCGCAAAATCTTCTGTGGGAGTGGCAATGGCTTCGGTTTGAGGATGTGT
This sequence comes from Skeletonema tropicum, assembly GCA_037178625.1. Classification (NCBI taxonomy): domain Eukaryota; phylum Bacillariophyta; class Thalassiosirophyceae; order Thalassiosirales; family Thalassiosiraceae; genus Skeletonema; species Skeletonema tropicum. The sequence goes on from CM074136.1 coordinate 1,869,768, forward strand.
GTGTTACGCAAGCACTTATTAACACCTCAGTCTTCGTCTGTGCTGCTGACAATCAGAGCAGTAACTTGATGTATCGGTTTCTCTACAATTCCTGTACCAGCTCGCTCAAGCAACTCATCGACAAGGAATTCAAAGAGCTGCCCGCTTCCAAGAAAGGTGGTCTTACTTATTTGTGGCTTCTCCTGCACACCGTACTTCGGCAGACTCCTGGAGTTTCTACGTCCCTTGTTCAGTTCATCAAGTTGTGGTCTACTAAAGGCCCTGCTCTGGTAAATGGAAATCTCTTTATCGGTGGTAAACAGTTGAAGAATGCACTTAGTCTTCTTTATGGCGCAGGCAGGCTTGAGCAGGACACCCCAAATAACTTATGGAAAGGAGCCAGCTTGAGCAGAAATAAATTCCTTAGCAAAATCGCTGAGAAGAACTGCGTTGAAGCTGATGAAGCTCGCCTTAGTTTGAAAATTTACGATGCTCTTAATCAGTCTCAGCAGTCCATCTACGACAAATCTGTTGCTATCGTGGACACAATTATGGATGCTTATGCCGATCAGACAGCAGGTGGAAAGCGGTTTGCTGATGTCCCTGCTACTCAGGACAATCGTTTCAATAATTTGTCTGGTAGAAGGAGCGGTGTACCTAGGAGTGGTGTACCTGGTGGTGGTGGACCTCCCCGCGGTGGTGGAAATAGGCGTTCAAGGCCTTGCTATAATTGTGAGCAGCCTGGTTGTTCGGTAAAGAAATGCAAGAAGACGCTCAATCAGGAACGTATCGATCGCAATATCGAGCTGGCGAAGAGGGGTGAATTTGGGGTCGAGATCCCCGAACGTGCCGCTGCTACTCAGCCCCAACAGAAGATGGTCGACGGTTTCTGCATGGCCTATTGTAAGCATTGTCAGTGCTACGTCAAGGATCACTCAACCAAGTACCACGACAAATGGAGCGCTGACAAGTCCGGATTCAATATGTTTGATGTGAACCCTAGTCATCCTTTGGTGGTCAGGAACAAGGAACACTTTGCTGCCCTTGTTGCCTCCCGGCGTTCTGGTAGTGATAGCGTGTCCGCTCTTACTGTCCCTCCTGGTGACGACGGTGGACAAGCTCAACGTATGGCAAACTTGAACTCCATCCTCTCTGAACTTGAGAAGAGGGTTTCGGATGAACACTCAGTGAATCTCGTCAATGCTGCACGTGCCAATGCTGCGCAGGGTTTTCGGTAGGGTGGATTGTTTTGCTAGGTCTTTCCACTATCTTCCCTTTTAACCCTGGCGCCCGTAGCTTCTTGCTACACATCGTTCAGTTGATGATCTACCGTCTGATTCTCTTTGCCAACGCTCCATGTCTTCCTGATTTCGTGTTGGGCCTTCTCATCATGGTCTTGTTTCAGTTGATCGTGTCTGGTACTCAAGGTTCACCTTCAACTTCATCTGGTACTACTCGCAAGAAAAGGCCTCGTTCTCATCGGTCCAGGTTCAAGCGTTTTCATCGGCGTGCCTTGCCTTACCATTTAGTCCTACGTTGCCGACGTCGCCTAGGTAATAGTCCTTGTCGTTGGACGGCACTTCTTTTCCATCGTCTCGAGATAAAGCTCATCGTCGCTGGAGGAGGAGGAATCTGCGTGCACGTCGTCGTTACCGAAAGAACCACACTCGGAATGAGTTCTTCTCTAAGGTCACCGATGGACGATTCACCCAGCCGACTTGGTCTGATGATATTGGTGCCTTTCTTGACGGTGTTGATGTTCTCTATTGCGCCCGAAAGTTACTGAAGGATCATGAGGATGAATTGCAGATTCCTCCTCCTCCAGCGACGATGAGCTTTATCTCGAGACGATGGAAAAGAAGTGCCGTCCAAACGACAAGGACTATTACCTAGGCGACGTCGGCAACGTAGGACTAAATGGTAAGGCAAGGCACGCCGATGAAAACGCTTGAACCTGGACACGGCACTTCTTTTCCATCGTCTCGAGATAAAGCTCATCGTCGCTGGAGGAGGAGGAATCTGCGTGCACGTCGTCGTTACCGAAAGAACCACACTCGGAATGAGTTCTTCTCTAAGGTCACCGATGGACGATTCACCCAGCCGACTTGGTCTGATGATATTGGTGCCTTTCTTGACGGTGTTGATGTTCTCTATTGCGCCCGAAAGTTACTGAAGGATCATGAGGATGAATTGCAGCGTGAGAAGAAGGATGCTTTGAAGCGTTTGACGGAGAAGGTGCTGAAGCGTATGAAGGAGGAACGGATTAAGAAGAAGGAAGCACGGAAGAAAGAGAAGGAGGAGTCAAAGGAATACATGTCCGATGCTCCTCAATCCTTTTCACATCCACGCTCACCGTTCTCTCCAGGTGTTGTCGATGCTTTTCTTGAGAGCAAGCGAGTGCTCGACGTGATGGTTTCTATCAATGGTCTCAGAGTTGAAGATCATATCGCCAATGTGAAGGCTCTCTTGGGTAGAGTTGCACTCTTACGTGGTCCTATTCGGTTTGCTCAGATGGAAAGTTCGTCTATTGCAGATCCAGATAATCCCAACTTCTACAATACCCCGTTGATTTGGGACACTGGCGCCTCGTGGGGTCTTTCTCCCTTTCGTGCTGACTTCATTGACTATGAAGAAGTTAGTATTCCTGTGAAAGATATCTCCAAAACAAATATGGTGATTGGGATTGGTACAGTCATGTACAAGTTGAGAGCAACGAACGGCGACGAACTTCTTGTCCCTGGAATCAGCTACCATCTTCCTGAGTGTGATATTCGGCTAATGAGTCCGCAAGTTTACCACAAACTATATGGAGGATGCAGTATTGTTGATGGTGATAAAGTTGATTGGAGATTGCCCAAGCAGTTCGAAATGTCTACCGTGCATCACATTGAGATTCCGATGAATAAAGACACAAATTTGCCAATGTTGTTCAATGTGACTTGCACTGAGGAGGAACGCACTACTATCGGTCCACGCTTTACCAAAGCGGTTGCGCATCTTCGTCACGCTCGAGGTTTCTTCCTTGGAAAGTGGAGTGTTACTGAAGCAGAGGATGAATACGAATTCGATGATTTCCTGCACCTGTACCCCTGCGTTACCAATGTCGACAACTTGAATATTTCCGCGGCTCAGAAGGCGCTCTTGTTGTGGCATTTCAAGCTTGGTATCTCTGTCAAGGACGTTCAACAATTGATGAAGCCTCATCGTGCGATGCAGGAGGATGGAACGTCCCAAATCTTTCCGGCAGTGTTGAAAGCAGATCCTCCAGAAGCAGCTAACTGTCCGTTGCCGGTCTGTCCTACTTGCAAGCTGGCAAGTGCGAAACGATCGAAACCTCTGTATCCATCTGTCTCTAAGAAGGATCCCGAGAAGGTGGATGTGCTTGCCCGTGACAGATATTTGCCTGGTGATTTCGTCAGTTCTGATCAGTTCAAGGTTCCCGTTACTGGTCGCGCCCTTTCTGGATTCGATGAAGATCTCTACAATTGTGGTACTGTGTATCATGACATGGCTACTTCCTATATACACATGGAGTTCCAGTCTGATGGCACTGCTTCGGAGACCCTCAAGGGCAAGATTCACTATGAGCAATTCTTGGAAGAATTCGGTGTTACTATCAAGCATCTTCACTCTGACAATGGTATCTATGTTTCGAAGGATTTTCGTGATGATTGTTCCAGTAAAGGACAAAAGCAGACGTTCTCTGGTGTTGGATCTCAATTTGAAAATGGTGCCGCTGAGAGAGCTATTCAAACTATCTTTTGGATGGCACGTTCCATGATGCTTCACGTTGCGTTGCGTTGGAACGAGCACGAAGTTGATAGCCCCCGCCTTTGGCCCTTTGCTGTTCAACACGCAGTTTGGCTCTACAATCGTTTGCCCAACAGAGTGACTGGTCTTACTCCGTTAGAACGTCTTTCCGGTGTTAAGGATGATCATCGTGATTTACGTCGTGTTCATGTGTGGGGATCTCCCTGCTATGTCTTGGATCCTAAGCTTCAGAGTGGAAAGAAACTTGCTAAGTTCGATAAGCGTGCCCGTCTTGGTCAGTACCTTGGTTTCTCTCCCGAGCACTCTACACTGGTTGCTTTGGTCCGTCATCTTGGTTCTGGTCACGTCAGCCCTCAGTGGCACGTTGTTTTTGATGACAAGTTCCAGAGTGTCTTCAGCAATGGTGCTATGTCCGACGAAGATTTTGATGAACTCTGTTCTTTGCTGTACGACACTAGCCGAGATCATTACGTTCCGCCTTCTGATGTTGATGAGGATGGAAATTATGTGTACTATCCCCCTCCCCTTGATGACATTTGGCTGAGCGAAGAGGAACGTCGCGAGATGAAAGTCCGTGTTCAGGAATGGAAAGATCGTCTGAAGGCCGAACGCTGTGCTCATGAAGAGTCATTTGCTTCAGAGAAGGATTCCATCTCCCAAGTTGTCGAGTTTGATCCTGTTGTCGAAGAGATCAATGTTGCTCCGTCTGCTCCCTTGCCGCCTACTTCTAATGAAGCCTCCACAGTTGGTAATTCAGTTCCAGAAGGAGCTTCAGTGCCTGAATCAGAAGGAGGTGATGTAGAGTCTCCTGATGCGGATGATGAAGTATTCGACGAAGATGTTCCCTTCAATGAAGAAGATGCTCTTAAGTCTGTTGACAATAATTGGAGCAGGAAACTCCGTGATCGTTCAAAGTTGCAAAAACCTGAAAAACTCCGTACGCTGAACTCTACTACTTGGCAAGATGCTCTCAATTACTCTCCGCGTGATATGGCACACCTTTCTGTCGCTCAACGCAGTTATTTGACTAAGTCTGAATATCGTCGGTTCTTTGCTCATTATGCCGTCACTCTCGGTAAACAAACTGTCCCACCTAGAGTGGCCCGATTGTCGGCGAAGAAGCAGCAGTATAGGCAGCGTATGGCAGCTATGATTGAGTCAGCCGATAATCTTCTCATGCAGATGGAACTCGAGGTCCCTACAGTCGAAGATCTCATGGCTAGTCCTTTGGCAAAGTTTATTCATCTCGCAGTCAACAACACAAACTACAGTGGAAGTACCAAGGAATTGATTGCAAACTACGTCCATCCACTGTTCCTGAAAGCGAAAGCTCAAGCATCTTCCGAGGACAACCCTAATTGGAACCAAGCTATGTATGGTGATGCTGCAGCCGAGTATTGGGAAGCTTGCAAGGTTGAGATTGCGACGTTGGAGAAAATGGAATCTTGGGAAGTTGTTGATATTCCTCCTGGGAAGCATATTCTTGGTAGCACTTGGGCATTTCGTCTCAAGCGTTATCCAGATGGTAGACCTAAGAAGTACAAAGCTCGTTTTGTTGCTCGTGGCGATCAGCAGATCAAGGATGTGGAGTACAAGGAAACTTATGCTCCTGTGGTGTCGTGGGCGACAGTTCGTTTGATGCTCATCTTGGAGTCTATGCTTGGACTCAAGTCTTGTCAGGCCGATGTTGAATGTGCTTTCTTGCACGGTCATTTGGAAGAAGGCGAAGAAATCTACATGCACATGCCGCGCGGTTTCAAGCAGGAAGGTAAATGTCTCCGCTTGAAGAGGTCATTGTACGGACTCAAGCAAGCTCCACGTGCATTTCACACCTATTTGGTCAAAGCTTTGGAGAAGCAAGGTTTACGTCAGTCTCATTTGGATCCCTGTCTCTTTATTGGAGATAAAGTTGTCGCCGTTACTTTTGTTGACGACTGTTTGTTTTGGGCCAAAGATGAGAAAGATATCAATGCACTTTTGGTTCGTCTTCGCAGCGATGAAGAGCATGGTTTGCTTCTAGAGAAGGAAGGTGATGCTGCTGGTTTCTTGGGTGTTGATTTGAAGAAGAAGAATGGTCAGGTTGAAATGACTCAAACTGGTCTCATCGACCGCATCATCACTGCTCTCGGTCTAGAAGGAGGACAACACCATCCAAAGCTAACTCCGGCAAGTTCCAAGCCTTTGGTTCGTGATACTGACGGCGCTGCTGCAGAAGGAGCGTTCTCCTATTCAAGTGTTGTTGGAATGTTGCTCTATCTCTCTGGTCACTCTCGTCCCGATATTGCCTATGCTGTGAACTGTTGTGCGAGGTACATGTTCTCTCCACGCAAGTCTCACGAAGAAGCTCTCATCAGGATCGGTTTGTATCTCAAGGGTACACATGATAAGGGATTGATTCTCACCCCTACTTCGAATGTTCTCAATGTCGAAGCTTATCCTGACGCAGATTTTGGTGGTTTGTACGGACACGAACATCCCAGTGACCCTGCCTGTGTCAAGAGTAGAACAGGATTCGTCATCAAGGTTGCTAATTGTCCTGTCTTGTGGAAGTCTCAATTGCAGTCCTCGAAGACAGCCCTCAGCACTATGGAAGCAGAGATTACAGCTCTTGCTCATTGTTGTAGAGAACTCTTTCCTCTCATTGACATGGTTAAGAGTCTCAGCAAGGTCTACGGTCTTGAGGAGCAAGCTGCGGAGATGAAAGTCTCTATTCACGAAGATAACGCTGGAGCTTTGCTTCTGGCACAGACTCTTCCGCCTCAGTTTACTCCCCGTTCGAAGTGGTATCACATCGAGACAGTTTGGTTTCGTGAGGAGATTGTTAAGAGACAGATCAAGTTGATGAAGATCTGTACGACGGAACAACTTGGAGACATTTTTACGAAAGGTCTTTCCAAGGATGTGTTCCAGATCTTGAGGAGGAAGCTCATGGGTTGGTAGAACACATGAGGATCTCTGAGAAGGAGTGTGATGGATAGCCGTCTTAGATGGCAATCCCCAATTGTATGGAAAAGAACTTTAGTTTAGGTTTAGTTTAGGTAGTTCCACGTCAAGGAATACCGCTTGTGAATGATGTTAGGATGTCAGAATCAGTCATCTGACACATCTAATCTTAGGATTGACATCCGGGTCTTCCCAGGTGTCAAGGCTCTCGTGAAGCTTTGCTTGGCAGAGCATCCTCATAAAGAGCAAGTAGTTATATACATAGTTAGTAGGCGAACCAGATTCTCAGGCCCGCGGGCCTGGCTGGGTTTCCGGGCCCGCGAACACGTTTTCACCAAAGAGGCATGTTTTCATGGGAACTCCGACACTCTAGAGTCACAGATATCACAAGTCACAAGATAAAAGCAGACAGATCATTAAGTTACTTATAATACTTCTTAGAAGATGGTGACAATAAGTAATTGCTCATACGAAACAACTTTAATGTTTTAAGAATTGATACGAATATTCCCCAACCCCTGATGGATGACTAAATGGCTTTAGTTTCGCCTTTGATATCTGCTGTTCCTGACTTGAGGAAATGCTTCGTGAAGAGATCATCACGTGGACACGCTCCAATCAGATGGTCAGTTGAAAGAGGAAAATTCATATGTTCCTTCATCATAACACACTGAGAACAAATGGTTGTGTTTTTGTTCGTCTGGGTTGATTTCTTCGTCGACTTCTTCTTACCGACACCAGCATTAGCAGATGATGATGCACTAAGCCTTGAGTTGTTAGTGCCATCAGCCTTACGGCGCTCAGCCCTGTTTGATGCACGGTGTTGTGGAGGAAGCGGGATGTTGTCTTCGATACTTAAGATCCCGCCAGTACGTTCTTTAGTCATGTCCCTTAATTCTTTCTCGACTTGTAGCAAACGTGCATAGCAATGGTCAAAGGTTTGTTCATCGCCTCTGTTCACGGCAAGTTCTTGAACTTTCTTGGACTGTTCACTCAGTTTCGTGAAGCGAGCTTTATGCGTGCTAGGGGCCTTTTTGTTTCCCTTACTATAGACATAAAACTTCTCAGGGCACGGTGCACCATGAGAACTGGCAACATTAGACGTTGATTGCTGTGAAGAAGCCGCAACACCACACCCTAATACCTGACCAATCGCTTCCAAATCCGAATAATCCTCCCTATTAGTCTTTCTCAATGCTTGCGGCCAGAGTAGATGGAGCTGAACCAAATGGAATGGATGGATATTTTGAGGAACGAGCAAGTCTTCCAGTGACACTTGTGACGACGAGACATCCACTAGAGCTGTGACAATGTCCCGACAAAGTCGGAAACACGAGAGGTAGTAACCACAGTCACACGTTGGAATTACAAATATTACTCCTCGATGCATGATCTTCTCCTTCAAATTCACATTGAACTGATGCCCAGTACTCCTGGTAATAATGACCTTAGACTCTGAGCCATCAACCTTTTCACAAGATATCACAGTTAAAGCAGATAGTTGCAGAGACTGCGACACTTCCTCCTTGTATGCTGGAGTTACCCGCTCGTTGTTGATCCTGACTTTTGCAAGGGTATCAATTGATTTATGGCATCGATCCTGTCGATGAGAGTGGGCAAGGAGGCATCACTTAGTGCACTCTTCAAAGTACCATGGCCCTTGAGACGGTCATTGTAACCTTCTCCCCTCTGCGTAGTTGTGTGATTATAACTGAAGCATGCCTGAGTGTGTGCACGGCACAACAGCTCTTTATTCTTTTGGAGGGATTCCAAATACTTCAAAGATGGAGCGTTGCATCCATACTTCAGTTTGAACTGCTCGAACTTCTCGTCAAGTTCATCAATAGAGGTACACTTGAAGATCAACGGGTTGATATCAGACATCGCCTGTTGCTGATCACTACCTAAACCTGCAGTAGCTGCAGGGATGCTTGTTCGTTCGTGCTGAGTGCATAGACAGTGGTCTTTGCCGCTTGCTTTGGCGGTTTTGAAGCTGAAGGGTCCGGCGTCGGTGAACATAGCCCCGGTAACTATTCATTACGACGTGGTTATAAACAGTAACACCATCTACATTATCGTCAAACTGTAATAACACATGGTATTGCGCATAAAAGATCAATGAGTCTCACAAATAGCCAAAGGAGCAAAGAACGTTTGCAGCAAAATAATACACTCACGTTAAGTTCGTCACACTCTTCCAACACTCTTCCAACAATGATGACAGTTTGAATGCTTTCAATGCTTTGATGGCATCTTTTGAGTTCTCAGATAAACCAATACTAACACCACAACAATGCGAGTACCCGCAAGAGTCTGCTGTAATCAAAGGGACAGATGTTAATCCGTATGAGTTAGTTCCATACGTCCGTCCATGGTGAAAAAGTATGAACCAAACTGCACTGCCATCTCCCCCATCATTCTGGTCTGGTATCTCACCCCTTCAAGCACTAGAGTACTTGAAATATCCGGCTCAAATACACCACCATTCTTGATAGTCTGATTCCCATGCTCCATTTCCATTAGCTCCCTCATCTTGTGCCTATCTTTCCCAAAGATCTGATCCCTGGCGCTGTTCAGTAGATTTTTCACAAGTACTGAAGTGTAAGTCCTGTTGTTCTTCTTTCCAAACTTGCGCCGCAACCCATCCTGCAATTGAGGTATGCTGCAATGAACCTGAGCGGCATTATGAATGAATTCAATCTCAGCGAGTTCCAAATCATCTCTCAAGCTGACAATGAAGCAATTGTCAATCCCCCTGCAAATGTTCTCTACTGAGTGATTGTGCTCAAGACAAAAGTTTGTAGGATACCCTGATGTCTTTTTTCCATCCAGAATCACGAAGCAGCTCTCGCTTTTGAAATAAGAGAAGGCGACATAGTATTGACATTTGTGTCCATCCGTCTTGCGTGTACAATAGAACCTCCCCCTCTTGTTGATTGCAACCTCCTCGTACTTAAACAATACTGCTTTAGCATCCCCCCATGGAGCATTATCCTTTGTCATAAACGATTGACCCTTCGTTTTTCTTGCCAAACTAGCAACATTCATACCACATGCCAAGAACTTCTCTGCATAATGCTGTCGTGCATAATTTGAGGGAAGTAGAATTTCCCCCCTGGTACGACATTATCCGGTTGTGGTTCTGGACTTGCAATAGCCGCAATTGTCTCTTCCATTGTTATAGAAGGGGGCGCTTTGAGGGTGGCACATTCGGCAGAAAATTTTCCGCATCTACAGTCATTATTTCATTGGCACCGTCTACGGTTCCACCATCAACTGGAGCTGTATCATGCATAATGCCATGCATCAAGTCCGCTGTGGAATTATTATTATCATCTTTGCTAATGTCCAAATCCATGTCAATTGCCGCAACTGGATAAATATTTTTTCCTGCACATGAAGATCCATTGTGCTTTGGTGTTTTACTCCGACGGTGTTGCGGCGTAGGGGAGCCATCGGGGCAAGGCGTCTTTAGTGAATCCATTGTTGGAGTTGGTGGCTGCAGCTGAGAGAAAAGTTCTTTTACCTCCTCTACTACTGGCGGCGTCGACTGCATCATTGCCATTTGTGGAGGAGAGCCGCAGCGGTGACAAGTATCCATTCTCAATACTACATACTACTACGCTTGTACTCGGAGTATTTGCAACTATTTTTGCAACCGTGTAATCACATACACGGTCACATAGTAGTCACACATGTCAGATCACGTGAAAGATGCGATTTTTCTTTATGACAAAGACATAGACACAAGACATGCCTACCATGACATGCGCTTCATTTGCCCTTGGGTCGTCGTTCAGCCACCGCCATTGGCCATGAAATGGTATTGCATATTGTGAGCTTCCGTCAGAGCCGTCGATCGTCGTCATTAGCGTTATAGAATCACTGAGAGCATCATTGAAAAAGAGGCACGCGTGTGCTTGCAGCATTATGTAAGTTTCTCACAGCAAATCAATCCAAACCGGAGGGAAGATCACATCTACGACAACAGCAGCGGCAGTTTTCAACAATTGAGTGGACGTGAGATGTTGTTTGAAATGTTATCGTGGCTATCTCTGAGTGTGCTCAGACGAGTGGTCGTCAATGATGTTGTCGTCTAAGAATAAATAAATACAAAGTTAATCAGATTAGATATCTTGTCGTCTAAGAGGGTGATGTGCGTTGCGCTTATCCCTGACATCCTATCATATGGCAAAATGCTTTTCTATGATAAGTCGTACACACGTTCCGTCAATAATTAGTTGTTATTCAATGTTATGTTATTTGCAGTGTCTCGGAAAGATCTAATATATCCTATTACCCAATGCCATGAACATGTTTGCATTATGTGTGTTGAATTAGCTTTTCAAGTCAATTTTCATCTTGCTTCTGTTGCCAACTGACTCATCGATCAGTACGCTATACCCATGCAAGTAGTGAGTGCGCCATCATTGTACCCCGTACATAATCCTCTATTATACTCGTTTTTTATCACACCAAACGTGATATTTGTGTCGGCACACACAATATGTCAGCCGCTGATGTATGGTATGGACGATACGTCTCTCTACTAGATGATCGATATATCGTTCGACATCAGCCATAACATTCGATTCAGCTGCCTTATGGGAACGCCATACAATGTATTCTGCTATCGCACGGTCGTATAGATGATGGTGTGTTGATCTAGCTGGGCTAGAGTGTACTTATGGTGATCGGCGCCTGCCGGAGCGATGGAAAAGAAGTGTGACCAATGACCGCTCTGCGCTGTCACACTGCGTTTACTTTGGGTTGCAAAAGTTGCAAAAAGCATGCTCTTTTGCAAGGATTTTTGCAACTTCGGTTGCAAAATGACCATAAAATACCACAATTAAGACCGACATACCACGCTCCTGACCGTGATATATTTTTATTGTATAATCACGCTACGAATTCCTCTGTAACTTTTGCTACTTGGGTTGCAAATCCTGGTTAATACCACAATAACAACACCAACAATGCGAAGTCAAAAAATACATAGAGTCTCTTGTACAATACAACTCAACGGAGTTCCCCTGAAAACATGCCTCTTTGATGAAAACCTGTTCGCGGGCCCAGAAACCCAGCCAGGCCCGCGGGCCTGAGAAACCGATTCGGTTACCATAAAGGCCGTGCGCGTCGATTTTTTGGAACCGGAGCCTTTCCCGCAATTTTTTTGTTAGTGAAATGCTCTAGCTTTGGGCCATGGCCATGGTGGCCAAAATTAAGTTTCAGGGAAGTGGTTTACATGCTTGTCCCGAGATACTATCCTTTAGGTGACTATTATGAGAGTATATATACTGAGGGGCAGGTGGTGAAGCCTTATATTTTCGTCGAGATATGCATTTGAAGGTGCTCTCTAGCTTGGTACTAGCTTTGATGGCTGATGGCCTGCCAAATTTGTGCAGCAAAAAGCTACTGGACTCTCACATGCATTTCTCAGCGGAGCATTGGAATTATTTTACAGCCAACACATGTATAGAACCCCCATTATGGTCGACAAAAGGATGGTGATACTGGAAAAGCATATTCGGCAACTCCCCAAAATATAATTTTGGCCATTGCGGCCCAAAGCTAGAGCATTTCACTAACAAAAAAAATTGAAAAAAGGCTCCGGTTCCAAAAAACGAAGATTTTGGCGCGGCGCACGGCCTTTATAGTAGGCGTACAACATTGGGGAATCCCCCCCCCCCCAAATCGGCTAAATCGCCCCTTCTCGGTCTTTCCGGGAGAAGAGGAGAGGGGGCGGGAGGAGGCTTTTGCTTTTCAGATGTCGAGTCGACTCCTATCACCAACACCGCGGACACGTATCTCTTCCATGTGAGACGAATCTCTCTCTCTCGCGCGCTCGAACGTCGAACGCACGAAGTTCCAACCAACGCAACTTCCAACCAACCAACCACCAACCGCGCACATGAAATTCATGGAACTTCATCGCTAATAAACTGCTACATAATAACTTCCGCTTCAAAATCCATCAGTACATAGACTTAGCACCATTGCTCCGAGCATTATCAAGACTATCATAGCAATGAAGACGCCCAAGAAACCTAGAGACAATCGCCTGCGGGAGTGCTTTCAAATCACGTGAGTTCGGTGATGACATTACCTGATGTGTGTTCGGCTTTCGGCTCTGTCCATCAAATAATATGATCACAACTGCTAGTTTGAAGTGTGCTCACATTTTCTCTCTTGCTTCTTCTCTTGCAGTGAAGTCGATGGCGTAGGGGAACGCGTCGTCTGCCGCCACTGCACTGATTACGACAGAACTCTGTCCAAATTCAATGCAACCAAAGCGAGATCTCATTTGACGGACCAGTGTATGGGCGTCGACGAGGAGATGCGAGAGATGTTTCGACAATCTACTCAGGCGGCAAAGAAGCAAAAGAGTGAGATGGGTCTCGCTCAGTCGACTATGGATGATATCATTACTACTATGCCTGCACTGCCTTCTACTTCTCTGGTGATGTCAGCCAAGGAAAAGAAACGGAAAGCAGCCAGCAATCGTCCGTCTTTGGTTTATTTATCATTCTATCTTGAAAATACCTCCATCATTGTTACTGCTCCGGTTGAGAGAGGTGAGCTCGTTCTGAATCTGGCCTTCCCACGCAATGAACTTAACTTAAAGTTCAATGCAGAGACCAACTTGGAAGGTGCTGCTGTTGTTATTGATGGTTTCATGAATATAAATGAGGGATCATGGTCTGCCGCCATGCGGAAAGTGGGTGCTGCGGAGAATTTGGGGACGGCCGGAGATTTCTGTCGTTGGCAATTAGAATCGGCTTCGAGAATTGATCAGGTCAAGCAGATTTTGATGTCGTTGGTGATGATCTAAAGGGCAGTCTACGATAGCGTGGGAGGCTAGCTATCATGTGCGTGCAGCTGGTTTTATGTGTATAATGGAACTTTGAACAAACAATAATAATTTATAGTCAAGCTTAATAATTTTCTACAGGAATATCTGACCACTGTCCAAGTATGGATCATCAAGCATTTGGATCCATCTCATTGCCTTCTCTATCAAAAAGTAATGGAACGATGTCCCCGGTCTCCGGATTTATTTTGACATCCAACTTTCCACCCAAAACTTTCATGAATGCTCCGCTATCAATATGTAACTTGGGTAGATTGTCATTCCAGCTTTCAGCAGGTGGCTTTGGAGTTACTCCATCTTCTAGCACTTCTAATGATACTCTGATTTTCAAAGACATGACGACAATTATTTATGTCAACAATTTCTTTCAGCGCGAAACAAACACACACTTATTGAAACAAGGTAATGATAAAACTCACCCCTCATCTTCATGAGATAGATAGCTCCTTCTTCGCATCCTTGATCAAGTCGAATTTAAACGCCATGCGAAGCGCATGTTGTGAAGACATTTCATACTTTAGTTTGATCCCCTCTGAACTAGTTGCTTCAATCAATTTGCGAAAAATCTCTCGCGCTTTGGGTGTGAGGTGTAGAGCCGCCTTACGTGGAATCATTTTCGTTTTTGTTACTTTTACCGTTGAAGACGAGAACGATGACGATTGCAGGTGTTGGGCTGCGATGGTAAGCAACGGATTGAGAGGTTTAGGAGTCCCAATACAAAAACCACCTCCATAAGGTTTTCCAAGTTCGAATTGTTATCCGTAGGCCGGACCATGCCATGGTGGCCAAAATTAAGTTTCAGGGAAGTGGTTTACATGCTTGTCCCGAGATACTATCCTTTAGGTGACTATTATGAGAGTATATATACTGAGGGGCAGGTGGTGAAGCCTTATATTTTCGTCGAGATATGCATTTGAAGGTGCTCTCTAGCTTGGTACTAGCTTTGATGGCTGATGGCCTGCCAAATTTGTGCAGCAAAAAGCTACTGGACTCTCACATGCATTTCTCAGCGGAGCATTGGAATTATTTTACAGCCAACACATGTATAGAACCCCCATTATGGTCGACAAAAGGATGGTGATACTGGAAAAGCATATTCGGCAACTCCCCAAAATATAATTTTGGCCATTGCGGCCCAAAGCTAGAGCATTTCACTCTAACAAAAAAAATTGAAAAAAGGCTCCGGTTCCAAAAAACGAAGATTTTGGCGCGGCGCACGGCCTTTATAGTAGGCGTACAACATTGGGGAATCCCCCCCCCCCCAAATCGGCTAAATCGCCCCTTCTCGGTCTTTCCGGGAGAAGAGGAGAGGGGGCGGGAGGAGGCTTTTGCTTTTCAGATGTCGAGTCGACTCCTATCACCAACACCGCGGACACGTATCTCTTCCATGTGAGACGAATCTCTCTCTCTCGCGCGCTCGAACGTCGAACGCACGAAGTTCCAACCAACGCAACTTCCAACCAACCAACCACCAACCGCGCACATGAAATTCATGGAACTTCATCGCTAATAAACTGCTACATAATAACTTCCGCTTCAAAATCCATCAGTACATAGACTTAGCACCATTGCTCCGAGCATTATCAAGACTATCATAGCAATGAAGACGCCCAAGAAACCTAGAGACAATCGCCTGCGGGAGTGCTTTCAAATCACGTGAGTTCGGTGATGACATTACCTGATGTGTGTTCGGCTTTCGGCTCTGTCCATCAAATAATATGATCACAACTGCTAGTTTGAAGTGTGCTCACATTTTCTCTCTTGCTTCTTCTCTTGCAGTGAAGTCGATGGCGTAGGGGAACGCGTCGTCTGCCGCCACTGCACTGATTACGACAGAACTCTGTCCAAATTCAATGCAACCAAAGCGAGATCTCATTTGACGGACCAGTGTATGGGCGTCGACGAGGAGATGCGAGAGATGTTTCGACAATCTACTCAGGCGGCAAAGAAGCAAAAGAGTGAGATGGGTCTCGCTCAGTCGACTATGGATGATATCATTACTACTATGCCTGCACTGCCTTCTACTTCTCTGGTGATGTCAGCCAAGGAAAAGAAACGGAAAGCAGCCAGCAATCGTCCGTCTTTGGTTTATTTATCATTCTATCTTGAAAATACCTCCATCATTGTTACTGCTCCGGTTGAGAGAGGTGAGCTCGTTCTGAATCTGGCCTTCCCACGCAATGAACTTAACTTAAAGTTCAATGCAGAGACCAACTTGGAAGGTGCTGCTGTTGTTATTGATGGTTTCATGAATATAAATGAGGGATCATGGTCTGCCGCCATGCGGAAAGTGGGTGCTGCGGAGAATTTGGGGACGGCCGGAGATTTCTGTCGTTGGCAATTAGAATCGGCTTCGAGAATTGATCAGGTCAAGCAGATTTTGATGTCGTTGGTGATGATCTAAAGGGCAGTCTACGATAGCGTGGGAGGCTAGCTATCATGTGCGTGCAGCTGGTTTTATGTGTATAATGGAACTTTGAACAAACAATAATAATTTATAGTCAAGCTTAATAATTTTCTACAGGAATATCTGACCACTGTCCAAGTATGGATCATCAAGCATTTGGATCCATCTCATTGCCTTCTCTATCAAAAAGTAATGGAACGATGTCCCCGGTCTCCGGATTTATTTTGACATCCAACTTTCCACCCAAAACTTTCATGAATGCTCCGCTATCAATATGTAACTTGGGTAGATTGTCATTCCAGCTTTCAGCAGGTGGCTTTGGAGTTACTCCATCTTCTAGCACTTCTAATGATACTCTGATTTTCAAAGACATGACGACAATTATTTATGTCAACAATTTCTTTCAGCGCGAAACAAACACACACTTATTGAAACAAGGTAATGATAAAACTCACCCCTCATCTTCATGAGATAGCTCCTTCTTCGCATCCTTGATCAAGTCGAATTTAAACGCCATGCGAAGCGCATGTTGTGAAGACATTTCATACTTTAGTTTGATCCCCTCTGAACTAGTTGCTTCAATCAATTTGCGAAAAATCTCTCGCGCTTTGGGTGTGAGGTGTAGAGCCGCCTTACGTGGAATCATTTTCGTTTTTGTTACTTTTACCGTTGAAGACGAGAACGATGACGATTGCAGGTGTTGGGCTGCGATGGTAAGCAACGGATTGAGAGGTTTTTGAAAATTATTCACATGTTTAGAGTAGCAGTTGGTACCCGCCCTTGAAGCAGCTGCTATTGATGATGTAAATCTTATCATTTTGCTGTTTATTCTGGAAGTTGCCGTTGCTGAAATTATGCATCGTTTGGTTATAGATTGCATCATCATACTACTGTAGTTGTAGATCAGTTCCTTGGGCGATTTATGGGCAGTATGAGAGGAATTTCACCATGGTTGGTTTTGTTGTGTGTATGTTGTTAGTCGTGTGGTGGGTGGTGGGTGGTGGGGCTGGGTGGTGGTGGGTGTGATGGGTGATGATTTTCTCAAAACCATATTTAGGCCATCCGGTACTATCCGGTAATGAGTATATGAAGATACCGATCGACACGCTGAGGAGCAGCCACAGGCCACGGGTGAATCAGTTCGAAGTACTAATGTAATAGCCAAGAGGAATTTCACGCGAAGAGCAAAGAAACAATTGTTACATTACCTGCATCTCATGTCACTACAATTCAACTCCCGCTGCTGTGGTTGTCTGTTTTTCGCAAAGGACTGGCTCTCAAAGGTCATGCTTACATACTGATATTTTTGTTGGTGTGTCACCTGATATTTGCCCTGCTTTCAGCACTAACTGGGAACTGGGTATGTATCAGCTTCGGGAGTAGAGGAAGGAAGTTTCGCTGATGTGCTTTTAGCGGTGTGTTTGATCAACAAAACAGGCATTGTTTAGGTCCGGACTATGAGCTTGATGCCATGAACATTACCATTTTGCTTCCACTTTATTTCAGCATCAATTGTCAAGTTGACAAGGTATTAAATATTATGTGCATTGCAGCGGCTACCTACCTCCGCAGCTAGAATTATCCCCCAAGATAGATTTATGCCACAAAATCAACATTATATTCTCCCTCATATTCCATCTCTTCTTCATCAAATCCAACAGTGGGGAATGATGACGCAAACTCACTAACTTCCTTCCTCAACTGCACCAACTCTGGATCAACACTGGGTCCCACTGCACACATTTCCCTGAATCCCTTGATCTTCTTCCCCTGCTCGGTCCCCTTCAACTTCACTGCAATCGACACGGCCCTGTCAAAATACTCAGCAACCTTTGCAAAATCATCTTCCATGAACCCACGAGAGGACAGTGCGGGCGTTCCCATACGAATTCCACCAGGATTAAGTGCGGATGTATCTCCTGGCACTGTATTCTTGTTACTTGCTATGCAAGCTAACTCCAAAATACGCTCCACACGAGCTCCATCAATACCACGACTGGACTTCACATTCACTAACACAAGATGGTTATCAGTCCCCCCACTAACAATGTCGTATCCCATCCTTTGAAGTTCCGTCGACAAACGTGCGCAATTCTTAAGAACCTGTTTTTGGTACTCAACAAATTCAGGAGTGTTTGCCTGCTTCAAAGCCACACTCAATGCCCCAATAGTATGATTGTGCGGTCCTCCCTGCAACCCGGGGAACACGGCAAAATTAATTTTCTCCTCAATGTCATACATAATGGGATCTCCCTTCTTCGTCGTGCCCCTCTGTCCCTTACGGTAAAAGATCATGGCACCTCGTGGTCCACGAAGTGACTTGTGTGTCGTAGTCGTTACAACATCTGCCCAGGGGAAGCACGATGGAATAACTTCGGCAGCCACCAATCCCGAGATGTGTGCCATGTCCGCAAGCACGTAGGCACCAACCTTATCGGCAATTTGACGAATACGCTCATAATCAATCAAACGAGAATAGGCACTCGCACCAGCAACAATCAACTTTGGCCGAAACAACAAGGCACTACGTTCCATCTCATCATAATCAATCTGTCCCGTCTCCTCATTCAACCGGTATGGCATACTCTCAAAATATCTTGACACCGCACTAATCTTCTTGGTGGGAGTTTGAAACCCATGCGACAAATGTCCCCCATGAGGCAAATCCAACGATAGGATCCGATCATGCGTCTCCAATAGTGCCGTGTACACTTGAAAGTTGGCCGGTGATCCACTCAAACTCTGCACATTTACACCCCATTCTTCGTCACTCAAATGGAATGTCTCCAATGCCCTCTTTTGACATAGCAATTCCACCTGATCGATGTTTTCATTGCCCCCGTAATACCGCGCTCCGGGATATCCCTCGGAGTATTTATTGGAGAGGACGGAGCCAAGTGCATCGAGGACTGCGCGGGAGGTAAAATTCTCGGAGGCAATGAGGACGAGGGAGGAGCGTTGTCGTGCCTTTTCTTGTTCGATGAGGCGGCAGAGGTCGGGGTCTACTTCGGAGAGGTGTTTGTTGAGGTTGGATCCTGCGGAAGAGGATAGGGATCGAAGAGCGATGGTGGTAGAATGATTGATGTGTGATGATGTGGATTGTGTAGCGGTGGTGGCTGCTGCACGACGGAGTGCTGGGGCGAGGGAGGCGCGTAGAGACATCATTGTATTATTATATCAAGTGGTATATGTTGGTGAACTAATGACTTCTTTTTACAATACACTGTTGTACGAAGGAAGGCATGCAATTTTTATTGTTGAGGCACAGGCATGGCATGAAGCATGAAGAGAGTGCAGCTGTCATCGTCATTTTGGGATTTTGTTCCGAATCTTTGTGGTTCGGATCGGATGCTGACGTCACGAAGAACCGATTTAAAGTAGTGTTTACCCTGATTACTTTTATCATACAAATATTTTTCTGTGACTCTTTCTTAGTAAATACCTATTGATAATGGTATTAGAGGGTATGATAATGTTTTAGAATCTTTGATTGGGGTTACATTTGATCAAAGGTATGGTATCATATGGTACAAAGTGCATAGGTACGATTGCCGACTGCCTATTTCGAATTTCGATTGCCGATCATCCTCTTCTATCTCCAATTCACAGAACTTCTTTTCGTCATGACTGATGGAGTCATCACAAGGATGGGGGTTGGCAGCATGAACCCGAGGCGATCAGTAGGCAATCACTAGTAATCGAATTGCTCGTCAATAGCTCTTGCTAAAGTAATCATCAGGTTCTGACGACTACTTCTTGATCTTTGATCACTCATCATCCCTGATCAACCTCACATCAGCATTAGTATCATTACTTTGCACGATCACGATGAGCGGTGACAATGATGATGAACAAACCGAAAGAGTCCGAAATCAAGGCAAAGAGGATGGCCTCTTCCGAGCATGCATGGATGAGATCCGATCTAGCCACACCACTGGACAGGCATTACGCACAGCAACTCTTGCAGCTGGGCTCTTGTCAGACAAATATTGCTATGCCGAGCTTTTAGGCCAGTTTTATGTTGCCACCGCTGCTTTAGAGAAGCGAATAGATGAGTTGTTGATCAAAGGTTCTTGCGGCGGTTATGATAAAAAGTCGTTGCTCGTGGCCAAAGTGAAGAAGCTCGGATATTCATTCACCTCTGGCTATGAAGCTGATTTAGAGACACTGCTCGGGCGAGAATGGAAGGGTATAATAAAATCGTGGACAACTGAACCTGCAAAACAATACATACAACGATTGGAATCTGCCAACGATGTTGAGTGTGTGGCAGCAGCATTTATTTTGCATGGACCACTTGTGATCGGTGGTGGAGCCATGTTAAAACCAAGAGTTGAGCGTGCGTTTGGTGAAGATGCCACGAATGTATTTGAGGATGTTATAGGCACTGTTAGGGGAGGACGATCAAGTAGACGGCGTGAATTCATTGATTTGTATGATTCTTTACTAGACAGTGATGTAGATGCAAAATATCATTTCGAGGTAATAGTCGAAACATGTGGAGAATTCATGACATTGAACAATCAAATGATGTTGGCAGTGCGCAAAAAGCCCTGGTGGACGAAGTATGTGGCAGCAAGTGCTGGAGCTATTGTCTCTGTTATTGCTTGGAGGATCATTGCCGCTACTGCGGAGCCTAGTGCAATGAGAAATGCAACTGTCATCGTGTAGCTGGTTAAAGTAACGAATGAATAAATAAATAGTTTATTGGTTAAAGTAATAAATGTATTGTACAGGATCACACGATGCGAGAGTTATTTGCGATCGACACACATCACTAGAATCGTTCCAAATATTGTGCTATTGACTTACTTATATCCATCCTGTGAGCAAGATAATCATTGCCTTGGTTGTACAAATAGTGACCCTTGAGCTGTATGATTCAACCGGCTTGGCCTAACCTCTTCCTACATACCTCGTGACCGAATGTTCAAAATGAATCACAGGAGGCAAGGATTTATCACGCATCTCTTTCAAAATTCCACCAAGAAGATTGAGTTCATAATCTTTATATCAATGTGAAGCACAGTGTCTTCTGCGCTGCGGGCACAATGTCAACATAATGAGGTACATACATATTTGGAGGTACGGTACCGATGTACGTACAGCGCGTCAAAAAATTTCATTCCTTTATGTATGAATATTCGTATGAATATCGCATCCATTCTCGCATCCATATTTAACGCTGCCATGGTTATCACTAACGACATTGACTCCATCCTCATGCCACCTCCACCCCCTCGTCTACCAAAGAGGCAGAGATTGGAGTCGGCGGCACTAGATCCAGCGGCGGCAGGAGTAGCAGCGGCGACGTCGTCTATTTCCTCCAAAGGGCAATCTACATCGCACGATTCAGTCTTCTCTCATCAACGCCACGCCCACCACCACCAAGAATGCATCGTCGAGGACACCTTCCGTAATAATTCAGGCGGAGGTCAAAAGAAGAGATCTGTATCTCCGGATGAAATTGATGTCAAGATTATTACAGCCAGAGAAGGAGACGGGGGAGGCAGTAATAATTTATTGACAGCGTCAAATTCATACCTGGTGGATGGGGTGGAGAAACGTCTCGAGGGGACATTCGACAATTTGGCAGCAAATCCTCCAGCAATGGGAGCGATGCATGATAATGAAGAGAATCATCATCACAACAACTTCCAGCCCTCTTCGCAGAATTATGACCCGTCGGCTGTATCGGAATGTGAAGGCAAAGACGACGAAGGAGAAGAAGAAGAATCGACCATCAATGATTTTGCCACCAAGACGAACAAATCTCACACATCCCAGGGAGGATACGAGCCACCCCCTATTAATGCGTCCTTCCGTGATATCATTGGACATGGACAGGCCAAACTCAGACTCGACGAGGCACTCCTCCCACTCGCACTACCTCCAGATTTGGCCGACTCGGTCCTCTCTGGAATTAGAGCTGCGCCTGCATCGATACTCCTCCATGGTCCTCCGGGATGTGGGAAGACAAAGCTTGCCAAGGCGGTAGCAGGCGAGGCACAGGCTGCGTTCATTTCTGTTGGTCCGAGTGATATACTTAGCAAATTTGTCGGGGAGTCGGAGTCTGCAATCCGTGGATTGTTTCGTGAGGGTGAGTGGGCTAATAAGTATATTTCGTCATTCCTTGTCTTTCTTTGTCTTGAGTAGAGTCCAATCTTATCAATCATGAATAATATTACTCTGCACGTTCTCAGCTCGGTTGCGAGCACGCAAAATGGAATCGAGGTGCACAGTCGTCTTTTTTGACGAGATTGATGCGCTTGGACGGTCTCGAGTTGACGAAGGAGGCGGGGGCGAATCTCAATCCGGTGGCGACCATAGTTCACGACGTGTGCTTGCAGAGCTGCTCATTCAAATGACGGCTTTGTCTAATATGAATAATGAAGAGGGAGATTGTGGTGAGAGTGAGGAGGAGGATGCGGATTATGGTGGCTATTGCGATGACAATAGCCTTGCTTGTCAATCTACACTCTCCAACGCTGCGCCTGAGGGCTTTGGCTTTGTGAATCGCAGTACATCAGAAGATGATAGTGACAAGGTTCGCACGAAGGCTCGAGTGATCGTCGTCGCTGCTACCAATCGCCCTGAAGATTGCGATCCTGCCCTTCTTCGTAGGTTTGCAGTACGTGTGTTGGTTGGACTACCAACGAAAAAAGATCGGAAGAAGATTGTCAAGCGTTTGTTGAAGAATGTTGATCATAATGTTACAGCTGCTCAGTTGGACGAACTTGCAGATGCGACGGAAGGGTGGTCTGGATCAGACCTCGGTGAGTGTCGACTTGAGCTTTGCAATCTTTCTTACTCTTCTCCATCGATGATACTCTAATGCCAAGGCGTATGCCCTCACATCTTGCTACTCTCTCAACATAGAGTCCATGACTCGTGAAGCAGTGATGGCTCCAGTCAGAGAGTGTCTCCGAGCTGCTGCTATCCTGAAGAAGAAGGCAGGCAAAAAGCAGCAGAGCTACGACTCCTCACAGGCGGACGAAGCAAAGAGAGAGGATGTTATCAATTCCACGAGGGAAACACTTCTGAATAGCTTCCATCACTTGCGTCCCGTCACATCGAAAGACTTTGGCGATGGAATAGCATTCTTCCTGGGCGAGCAACTAGAAAACATGCCGTTTGGTCACCTCAGCAGACACGCTCACTACGACAGTAGTTCCAGTGAAGATGAGGAGGAGCAAGATGACAAACGGCCGTGATTTGTTCTCTGTCAAGGCTGAATAAAGAATAAGCTTGAGTGAGTAGAGAGGTGTTGCTACTTACATGTCATCGATAGGTGCAACTGTAATTGGATAATCTAGAAGATGTCTAAGTCTCTATCTAATGTCATTTTACATCATTCCGGGCATGCCTCCCATGCCACCCATTCCTCCGCCGGGCATGCCACCTGGCATGCCATCATCCTTCGATGGTAAATCAGCAATCATTGCCTCACTTGTTGCTAGTAATCCGGCAACACTAGAGGCATCAAGCACTCCCGTTCTAGTGACCTTTGTGGGGTCAATAATACCAAGTTCGAACATATTGCCGTAGACACCATTCTGGGCATCAAATCCAGTTTCGACAGGTGTATCTGGCTTCATTAACTCGCCGCAGATCACTGCACCTTCCTCTCCAGCATTCATGGCAATTGTCGAAAGTGGAGCTCTAAGTGCCTTTTGAATAATCTCAACTCCGATGCGTTGGTCCATGTTCTCAGCATTAGCGGCAACATCGTCCAACTTAGTCGAGCAGTATAGCAGTGCCTTTCCTCCTCCAGGAACAATACCCTCTTCAACAGCGGCACGGGTAGCATTGAGAGCATCAACAACACGGTCCTTCTTCTCATTGACTTCAACCTCACTTGCTCCACCAACCTTAATAATTGCAACACCTCCAGCAAGCTTGGCAAGACGTTCCTGAAGCTTCTCACGCTCATAATCACTCTTGGTGGTATCAATTCCACTACGAATCAAATCACATCTCTCGCCAATGAGACTCTTATCACCAGCTCCATCAAGCACAATGGTATCGTTCTTGGTAATTTTGACGCGTTTGGCACTTCCGAGCTGTTCTGGAGTAACTTGTTCAATCTTCATTCCAATCTCCTCGGAGATGACAGTACCTCCAGTCAAAATGGCAAGATCTTGCATGGTAGCCTTACGGTTGTCACCAAATCCAGGTGCCTTGACGGCACAAACCTTGATACCGGCACGTAGCTTGTTAACAACCAATGTGGCCAATGCCTCACTCTCCACATCCTCCGCCACAATCAGCAAACTCTGCTGTGCCTTAATCACACTCTCTAACACGGGAACCAATTGTTGAATACTGCTAACCTTCTTCTCCACCAAAAGAATCACTGGATTCTCCAACTCACAAACTTGCGTTTTGGGATCAGAGATAAAGTAAGGACTAATGTATCCCCTATCAAACTTCATTCCCTCTACAACCTCCAATTCATCCTCAATAGTCTTTCCATCCTGAACAGTAATCACACCCTCCTTCCCAACACGCTCCATGGCATCACTAATTAGTCCACCAATCGCAGCATCACCATTGGCGGAAATAGTACCCACCTGACTAACCTCCTCCCTCGACGTAATAGGGCGACTAATACTCTCCAAAGTTTCCACCACACAATTCACAGCAGCTTGAATTCCCCTTCGTACATCGAGGGGGTTCATTCCCGCAGCGACTGCCTTGCACCCCTCACGGTAGATTGCACGAGCGAGCACGGTGGCGGTGGTGGTACCATCTCCGGCAATGTCGTTGGTTTTGGATGCGACGGATTTGACTAGTTGGGCACCCATGTTTTCGAAGTTGTCTTCAAAATCGATGGATTTGGCCACGGTGACACCGTCTTTGGTGATTTTGGGTGGACCGTATGGTTGAGCGATGATGGCGTTGCGTCCTTTGGGACCGAGTGTGACCTATGTAAAATGGTGTGATAATTGTGATAGGTATTTGGAAGAAGATTTTAGATACGAGTTGGGCAAATCTGTAGCTAGCTGCATTCATTACATTTGATGTACTCTTTGTCATCACTTCAGCAGAGTACATATACACACGCATAATCTCATAACAAATGACATCATGCAACAACTCAAAGAGAGAACTCACCTGCACAGCATCCGCCAACAAATCCACACCCTTCAACATAGCAGCACGTCCCTCGACACCGAATCGGATCTCCTTACCGGTGGCCATGCCTCGTCGTGCCACAACATTGGATCGAGCCGATTGGATGGCAGTTTGGAGGAGGCTGCGTGAGGCGTTGTTGAGTGTATTCATTGTGCTGTCTACGTAGTAGATTGGAAAATATGCGAGATTATGAGACAATGGTTAGGATCGATGCAGGAGTGATGAAAAATGGACGGTGGTCACAGATGGGCGATGGAGATCCAAATGATTCTATGAAGGCCTCGTTTATGGGTTCGATTTGTAGTGGATGTGAAGGGATCAAAACCTCTGACCTTGAGTGTAATTGAGGAGTCCCAATACAAAGTGGCGCTTGCGTCACCAGGACAGTTGTGACAGGTACGGACAGAGTTGAATGCCGGTATGTATCCACCTACCACCCACAAGCCACACAAAAAAAAAAAACAAAAATCCACCAAGCACCATGATGACCATGCCCAAACAATGCCAATGCCCACCAAGCACCAAGTAGCAAGCTTACTTAATCTATATGATGTAACCTAACCAAGCTAAGGCAGAATTAGAAGCAAGCAACAAGCAAAAACCAACCAACAAACAAGAAGCTTTACTCCCAAACCCAAGCAGGCCAATAGGCAATTCCGGCAGTCTCTTGTGTGTCAAGGATTCAAAGTTCTTCCACAAGCACAAGAAGTGTGACAAAATATTACATAAAGTGACCATGCTCCTCTCACCAAGCAGCCCCTACGCAGCAATCTATCCAAGACAATACATTGCCTACCGCTCCAACAACAACAACAACAACAACAATCTCCCCACCTCCTCCACCCCAGAAGAACCTTGCATACCCATCGACGGCAACTTGGACAAACCCTTCTGGAACGATGACATTCCCTGGACCGAAGACTTTGTCGACATATCCACCTCCACACCTCCATCCCAACGCACCAATGGTCAAGATGCGATGGGATGATCACTTCCTCTTTGTAGCGGCTCGTATGGAAGAGACGGATGTATGGGCAACACTGCACCAAGAAAACTCGGTGATTTTTCATGATAATGATTTTGAAATATTCGTCGATTGTGAGGGGAGTAATCACAACTATAAGGAGTTTGAGATTAATGCACTTGGGACTACGTGGACGTTGCTTCTTGATAAACCGTATGATGATGGTGGGGGTGAAGATAGTAAGAGAGTCGATCCAGTCAATGGATATGATATGTCTCCCTATATACGGTCAGCGACCAAAGTGTATCCCAATAATGCAATCAATCAACCAAATGTGAGAAATACACATTGGACAGCGGAAGTGGCCCTTCCAATCTCCAAGCTAATGGAACGAAATAATAATGAGCTGGCAAAGAGACCAAGCGATGGAATACAATGGCGAATCAACTTTTCACGTGTCCAATGGGGTGTCAAGGTCAATGAAAATGGAGAGTACGAAAAGAATCCATGTTGTACAAGTTGTGCAGTGCCCGGAACAGCTGCCGAAGACAATTGGACATGGAGTCCTCAAGGGAGTGTCGCTATGCATCTTCCGGAACGATGGGGTATATTGCAATTCAGTTCGTTGACAACAAGTCCAAGAAGTGATGATGAAGTGTTGTTGGAATATAAAGAATGGGATGTTAGATGCTGTGCAATGGCAGTGTATTATGCACAAAAGGGATATTATGACAAGGAGGGCAAGTATACAGACGTTTTGGAACGATTGGAGCCGTTTTTCAAGCAACCGTTTCTGCTTCACAGTGCCGCAGATGTTCGTGTAACACTTACAGAAGAAGGGTTCAGTGCTACGGCGAAAATTGGAGCACTTACAGCAACAATCAATCAAGAGAGATATTTGGTTGTGAACGAGGATGATGTCGTGAGTCCATCTTCAATAAAGTAAAAGTAAAGCAGGTTCATAATATTATAATGTAACAGTATCATGTAAAAGGCCATTTATCTGCAAATGCACATCTTTAATAAGTTAAGCCATTTCTTAGAACGGCGATTTATGAACTCGGAAACTTCACCCGTACATCCTCCTCCGGCAAAAATCCACCAGCAATATTTTGGTTCACGTTACCATACAATCGACGCTCCCATGTGTTGATATCAAAGTAGATGTATTGTCCAGCCGCCACATTTCCATTCGGAACATCTGAGGGTGTCGCTTGCTTGAACCATACTTTTGACTCCACGTGGTACCTCCAATCCCTCGTGTAAAGCTCTTGCGCTGCATAGGCTTGCAATACGTCTTTTGGCAAGGCGTAGAAGATGTAGAATAAAGTTTCCAGTTGAAATTTCGACAAGTGACCAGTCTTTAATGCTGGGGGTTGCATGTAGTAACACATTGGCAGCTAAAAACAAAGAGTGCAGTGAACCACAACACATGCATCAGCATTAGAAAAGGAATATCAAATCGTGGACAAATCAGAAAAAGTTGGAGAAACAATCATTTTCTCACCTGATAATGAGGTTCTCTTGTCGCAGGTTTGTCCGAAAACGGTCCTCCAAACGTACTGTAAAGGTTATCGTTCGAATTCAAGTTCAGTCCCAATACTGTAAGATCTGAACCCAACGCCAGCCTGTTCCGGTCTGCGTCAGTCATTCGTATCACCGATAACAGTCCCAACAAACCGTAGTCTCCACCTATTGCCGACCCTGCTGTTCCTGTCGATCCACTACTACTTCCTGGTTGCTGCTGCGTCGATGTTGCGTTTGTTCTCGTTTGAGACGATTGGTTATTTCCTCCTGCTCCACCACCCACCAATCCGGTGTAATCTAAATTTGCGTTACCCCCAACTACCCCCACTCCACCATCCATCAATGAAGTTGACCCACTACCTCCCACTACTCCCCCTAATCCTCCGGCACCACCCTCACCACTGACGGAACCATCCACCCCTCCTCCACCTCCTACAGTCAATCCTGATCCACCCGCAGCATTCGAATTGGGAGCTCCCAACGCTGGAAAATCCTCCTTTTCCACCTTGAACGCACTTGACCCATTTGCCAAGTCCCCCCATGGCAAGTCGATACAAATTCGCTGACTTGTCATTACTCGAATTTGCTCCTCCCGAGTTAGCAGCTGCTGCACTAGATAACATTTGCTGTTGCAACAATTGTTGCTTGTCGTCAGCGCTGCAGCAAGACCATCATTTCCCCCCGGTGTCGATGAGGCATTATTCCCACCACCACCATTACCATTCCACCCACCAACTCCACCACCTAAACTTGGAAAATCATTCAAATCAAATGATGGGTTACCACTTCCCCCTACTCCACCACCACCATTTCCAACACCCCCAACAACTACTCCTCCATTCGTCGTCGATCCATCTGTGGATGAAAATCCATTTCCAAGAGAAGTAAATCCAGCTAATGCATCTCCACCACCACCACCTCCTCCTCCTGTACCTCCCAATACGGTCCCCCCACCACCTCCTCCTGCTGATGCTGCTGCATTTCCACCAGAAAAGAGTCCCATACCACCAACACCACTAAAATTAAATAATCCTGATGATGATCCGTTCGTGCTGTTGTTGTTGTTGTTGTCTCCTGAGTTGGAACCGGTCGATGCCGTTGTTGTCCCTTCCATGTTGTTTGTTTGTTTGTTTGTTTTTCTTTGTAATCTATTTGATCAAGTCTTTTTTTAGTTGTAGATATTTATTTCGATTGTATCGAGTAGATTTTTGTTTGTGAGATCGAATAGAGAGAAAATGAAACAAGGCAAGAGGGCGTTAGTGGAACGAGTTGAAAAAAGAAAAGAAAAGTCATGTCATGTGAAAAAAAAACAAAGGGTTAGGAGGGCGAGGGGGCTGGGCTATGGCAATCCATCCGTCATTTTGATCTGACGACGATTTTTGCAGCAATTTGATTCTGCGATCAATTACCGACATACTCCAAGGGGACAGGGGCAAATTGGGCGATGCAGTGCGGTGCGGTGCCAATCTTATTTATTGATTCATCCTATCGCTCTTTCATTAGTTGTCGTGTGTAAATTTTATGGCTCGATCCAATTGCCGAAAATTTCGTCCCAACTCTACTCTACGCCCATTCTATTAAGACCTCAACCGTATCAACAATCTAGAATGGTCGAAGGAGCCCTCCCCTCCAACAAGGACATGGATAAGTCCCATCGCGGACGAGATTATCCGAAGGGGGACTTGAGCTTCCAACAGGGCCGCCCCTGCTCATCCATACGACCCACTATCAAACCTCCTACGCCCGAATTATCATCACCTAATGTCAATAATTATTGTCGTGTCTTAATTGGACCCCACAGCCATGTAAACCCCCAATCCACATGCCCCAATTTTACCCTCGGCCCCCCGCCGAGACACAATAAAAAATCCAAAATTCAAAATTGAGTCTTCTCTCAACATGAAAGCAGCAACGTACATTCCTCAACTACCTAAATAAAATCTCAATTTATATAATAGTCCCTTCGATGCAATTATTGTAACTTAATGCTAATATCATTCCAATGTCGTATCAGCTACACTCTAATAAGTTGTAGTTAGTGGATATCTTGTGTTGCGTTGTGTGTACCACTGTCGAAGCGGTTGCCGTGAAACTTTTTATTAGGGCCACCTTTATGGCTAATTTAGAGCGTAAATGTTCGAAACTTGTATAGGATGGTGTAAATTATGTATAGAAATAGATGAGATGCTTCCCATGGCTTCCCATTGTGAAACCAATTTGACGAAACTGAGTTTATTCTAGAAAAAGAGGACTAAGTACATTTGCACACCCTTAAAAGCCTGTCCGCACTTCTCACTCAATCACGGACAAATCACGGATCACTCGCCGCCTCAAAAAAACAACAACGCCAACCTTCTTTCTGCGCATCAGCCCACTGCAAACCATAATATCCAACGCTAGTACTGCATTCAGATAGCTTAGCGTACACACCAACTAATAATATAACACAACCAAAATGAGATTTTTACACCTGATCCGTCCGGTGATGTGTGTCTTGCCCGAGGTGGCAAGTCCTGATCGCAAGGTGAGCACGCCGTTTTGGAATATGATGGATACGGATATGCGCTGAAAAAGGATTTTACGCGTGGAGATCAATAGAAGATAGTGCATCACTCTCTTGCTTAGAGTGCAATAAATGGAATGAAGTCAAGTAGAATTGTCATCATGTTGTTCAATTGTATAATGGTTGATTGATAATGATGCAAAACTCACCAATCTCTCGTCTATCCAATAATTCCAACAACATCTCCACTCTCTCTCTCTCTGAATTTTCAGATTCCCTTCCGCGAAAAAGTACTATGGACCACAATCACCCTCTTCATCTTCCTCGTCTGCTGTCAAATCCCCATCTACGGAGTCCAATCGGCCAAATCCTCCGATCCCTTCTACTGGATGCGTGTCATCCTCGCCTCCAACCGTGGTACACTCATGGAACTGGGTATTTCCCCCATTGTTACCTCTGGACTCGTTATGCAATTGTTGGCCGGAAGTCGTATTATTGAAGTGAATTACAATGTCAAGGAGGACCGTGCCCTGTTTGCTGGTGCTCAAAAGTTATTTGGTATTTTGATTACCGTCGGTGAGGCAATTGCCTATGTCGTTAGTGGAATGTACGGAGATTTGGCCTCCGATTGGTGCCGGAAATGCTCTTTTGATTATCGCCCAATTGTTCTGTGCTGGATTGATCGTCCTCACACTTGACGAATTACTCCAAAAGGGATATGGCCTTGGATCGGGTATCAGTTTGTTCATTGCCACCAACATTTGTGAGAATATTGTATGGAAGGCATTCAGTCCCACGACCATTAATACCGGAAGGGGAACCGAGTTTGAGGGTGCCATTATCGCACTATTCCATCTGTTGATTACACGGAATGACAAGGTCCGTGCCATCAAGGAGGCATTGTACCGTCAAAATCTACCCAACTTGACCAATCTTGCCGCCACCGTCTTCGTCTTTGTGGTGGTGATTTACTTTCAGGGATGGCGTGTCGTCCTTCCCGTCAAGTATCAAAAGTATCGTGGACAAGAGGGTACCTACCCCATCAAATTGTTTTACACATCCAACATGCCCATTATTTTGCAGACTGCCCTGGTGAGCAATTTGTATTTTGTAAGTCAACTATTGTACAATCGTGCCCCGACCAATATTCTGGTCCGTATTTTGGGCAAGTGGCAAGATAGTGAGGGTGGACAATCGATTCCTGTGGGGGGGATTGCCTACTACATTTCACCACCTACGTCCTTTGCAGAGATTATCTATGATCCTTTCCATGCAGGATTTTACCTCGTGTTCATCTTGACGGCATGTGCATTATTCTCCAAGACTTGGATTGAAGTTTCCGGTGCCTCCGCGAGGGATGTGGCCAAGCAACTTCGTGATAATCAAATGGTCATGAAGGGACATCGTGATTCGGCATTGATTCATGTGTTGAATCGTTATATTCCGACTGCTGCTGCGTTTGGTGGTATGTGTATTGGGGCCTTGACGGTGATTGCTGATTTTATGGGTGCGATTGGTACCGGAACTGGTATTTTGTTGAGTGTGACGATTATTTATCAGTTTTATGAGGCTTTCATGAAGGAGAGTATGGAGGAGGGAGCCTTTGGGTTCTAAGGGGAGTTGATGTGGGATATTGGATCATCTCTCTCTCTTCCTCTCTCTCTGTTGTGGGTTTGTTCAAGCATACATCATGAAGTCTCTTTCTCTCTCTACCTTCTTTTCTCATTCTTTTACAAGGGAACAACTCGGTCGCGTCATTTTGTCGAAGTAGCGTTGGAGGTGCAGTCGAATCGGCCACGTAGGCGGGTCGGTTGGGCCGTCGTCATATTAAAGTGTGTCATTCCGAGATCGACAATACCCAGGTCGGTCTTACCAAGGTTTATGGCCGCGACTCAACTGCCCTTGGATGGTGGAAACACCGTTGGGGATAATTCGACTGCTAACGCCGCCACCGTAGGTTGTTTCTTTGTGATCGAAGTGAAAAGATTGTGTGAGGGAGGGGATGGATTGATTTTGTTTGGAGGAACTCGTGATGGGGGGATTTTTGTAGAGAGACAAATAATTACTAGCTATTACCTATTCAAAAGATTTGGGGAGGGTCCGAATCAACTCTCTTTCCTACTTGACATTGTGATCGTTAAAGAAACGCAGTACCACGGTCACATTCAGCTTGATCTTTCCCGATGATACAGTAGTCAATCGAGATCTGTTCTCCCAGGCCTTTCCAAAGATGACAGCCTCGTCCAAAAGTCGCGATGGAGTCTTGCCAAGGAAGAGCTCCTCAAGCTTCTCTCTGATGGTTCCATTTGTGGGTTTCCAACAATGAATTTCAAGCTCGTGCTCACCCGGATTTGTGGGCAAATGGGTGAAACCATATCCAGCGAGCATGGACCGACCGTACGAGTCAAGTGTCCAGACTTGCACAATTATTCTTGGCCATTCCAACATACTGGTGGAGGCAAAATGAACATCAATTGGGTGATTCCACACGTTTGATGCTGTGTATTGCGTTTGACTGGAGCCTTCCCCTTCGAGCAATGACCATGACTTACCCCACTCAATATACCATTTGCAGGAGACATATGTCCCTTTGAATCCAATTCCTTCGCTTAATTCTCCAATGAAGTGAACCTCTGGAATATCATCTGATGCTCTTCGAAGTCGATAGGAGAATCTTTTTTTGAGCTTATCCTCAGGTTTACGACGAATAGAACTTGATGATAGCATTGGCGAGGGCTTTCTATCAATTTCGTCGATTGGGGTGGTAGCAGAGAGCTGAGAAGAGTACTGAATGGAGCGTGATGGACGTAGCGAGGGAGATGCCAATGCTCGATTTCCCTCGTCGTCACTTCGAGGAGTGTCGCGATACTTGGATTCTTCCTCTACGGTAGAGTCGTCTTCTTTTGAATCATACTTGCATTCGTCCAAAGAGTGCGATGCTGAAGAGTTGTCATCACGGCCAATCGCATTGGCATTGGACGATGCGGGCGAGGAGATTTGTAGCTTTGTCATGGCGGGCGGGTTATGGCGGACAGGAGTATTGCCGGACATAGGGGACAAAGACAAAGAAGTTGTCTCCTGCGATTCGTCTCTCTCTTTTGCTCCCTCGCAATGATGCCTCCTTCTTCCATGATAAATTCTCCTCCTGCTGCTGGGTTCTTCAATCACGCCCTCTTCCAGTTTATATTCTTCATCTTCGGCTGTAAGTAGGTCCATGATAGATCTTGAAGACAAAGCGGCGGCTGGGCAGAGATATCGAGCGAGCGGTACAGCGATATGGTAGACGGGAAGTGCTGAGAAGACGGAGGAGAAGGAAGTGATATGTAATGCTCCGATCTGCAACGAATGGCTCCAACTGGAAAGATGAGAGTTTGAGTTTAAATTTAAATTCAATCCTCTTCGATCCCTGACTTTGGCAAGTAAGTCCGCCCTCACGTAAGTAGTTTGGGCTAGTGGATCAGCGAGATGTCCGAGCTCTGAACAAAGATGAAAGGAATAGTGTTGAGCAGGTTGAACTCGTAGCCCCGATTAGAATGATGATCGATAGATGGTTATTCATCAGGTCCACGCTTACGTTCCTGCTGCTATCCCTATTCGCAACGATATCCAACGCTGATGACGACTTCTGCTTCCAGCAATGCGATTCTCTCTCATCCTGCAACGAGCTCTTCAATAACAGCTTTGTCGATCTCCGACTTCGTGTCAACAACTTCCCTATTGACGACGGCCCCGGGAAGAGTCTTGTTTTCGACAAAGATTTTGGGACTGCAGTCTCGAGGCAAACATTCGAGACACAATTTATCTTGGATATCGCAGCCGCCCAAGATGCAAGTCCATGTCATTTCTACATTCTCAGTGTGCTTCCCGAAGGCGACGATAACTATTGGGACTCTGAGAGCGTCTTTGTCACATTTCGGCTATTTCCAGCCCGTGCAGATTTTGTCTCGAGTCTTACGAAACAAATGCAAGAGCCGCATTCATTGTTTTATGATGGACTTGTCACTCGCACAGCTGATTCCATGTATGGGCTCGTAGCAAAGTCGTGGGACTACACGTTGAGGTTGACGTACTCAATAATGATTGTAGGTGACATGGATGTCATTCGCTCTAGTCGTGGAAGATACTTGAATCAGGGCAGCCTGAATAGTTGTGTGGATGCTGAATACGATGCCAGCAAATATTGCGTATTCGAAAGATACCTGGTTGAAGACATTGAGCAAGCCCTATCTTTGGAAGCTGGGCAGTTTCAGATCCTCTTTATCAAGGAAGCAGATAGACAAAGTGTGGATGTTACATTCCGGTTCATTCCAATGCCTGGTAGCGACGACAATTGGACTGCAGAGAAAGTGGAGGGGCTCATTCATCAAATGTCCGACCCGCAGTCACTTTTGTATTCGGGGAATGTGACTTACAAGATTGATTCAGCTTGGGGTGTCTCTCAACAATCAAAGACACCACGAAGCTTTACCCAGTATATAACTAGGCCCATCACTGCTACTTCAAAAGATGCTTATGAGAGATGTAAAGCAACACGACGATGCCCAAGAGCTTGGAGTAGTTACAATCAATCATCTTCAGAATCGTCACACACATTGCAGGAGTTTCGGTCAGGACAGCATTCGTCGGTCCCACTCTTTCTGGACTTTGAAGATTGGAGACAAGGGACCCGCGGTTGGAAACAGAGCTGCAGAAGAGGACAACATGATTTCTGCCTCCCTACATCTCTGCTGGAGAATACAACAAACAACATTGCTGGGGCTCATTGGAATCCTTTTGATTTTGAATCTCTTGGCCCCAGTATTCCTGCTGCCAGAGATGAGTGGAACAGTGGTTTAGTTCTCAACAAGAAGAGAATGGACTTGGCAATTCAAGAGCAATCGAAGTTGATTGAGAATTACAAATCATTAGTGCACTGGATGGATGAAGAATTTCAACATGGTTTGACTGATGACGCAAGTATTAGATCTAGAGAAGAAATTCGGCTGAATATTACTGATTACTCGGAGGTTATCTCTTCCGAAGAGCTGATTCTAGACCAGTTGATGAAAAGCCAGTGTTCATATGTGGCATGCAATCTGCTCTTCAATACAAGTGATGCCACTCTTACTGGTGCTGTAAATGCAACAGGAGTGATAGTCACAACACCAGATGGGACAGAAGTCGCCTTGTGGGCATTCGATTCAATTGATATCGATGAGAATGTAAACATCACTCTCACCGGTCAAAGAGCAATGGCGCTTGTTTCGCGTTCATCAGTTCGAATCAATACAACTTTGTTCGCTCTTCCCGGAACATTAGGAGGCTTTCCAGGTGGGTACTCGGTAGCTCGGAGACCGACTGATCGGCTGGTAAGAGTTTGCGACGAACAAGTAGAGTCAAGGGGATTTCTTGATGTGTGCCGAGACAAATCTTGCTGCCCAGGTGATCAGCACATCAGTGAGCTTACGAGTGGGATCGTGAGTAATAATGTCAATGGGCCTGGATCTCCGTCAACTAGAGTATATCTCTTTACTCTCCAAACAAGTGCTCCAGTTGTGAGCGAGATACAATCGTTGACGAGTAGTGCAGATGATGGCCAAACTTTGAGTGGAGGATTTCGTCTACACTTTAACAACTACACTACTAGTCTCCTCTCACACGACATTTCAGCACTCGAATTGAAGAGGAGAGTGGAAGATTCTCTCAATCCAACAAAGAAGAATCGGCTTGATAGGTTTGATCGATTAGATTCAAGATCGGGGATTGGCGCTGTCGAAGTTAATAGGGATAGGTTCGGACCGAGCGGGGGCTACCAATGGAAGATTACCTTCCAATCCGCAGTTGGAAACATCGGCAAAGATTCAAGTCAACTGAAAGTGACCAATCTGCTGGTATCTAAAGGTGCAAATATTACACTGGACACAATCAGACACGGTAATACGATTGGAGGGTCTTTCGCTCTTCAATTTCTTGGAAATGTTACCAGATCAATCAGCCATGATGTGTCAGCTGCCGAGCTTAAAGAGATATTACTGAATGATATTGACGCGCTCTCAACTGCAGCTGTTATCAGGAGTGATCCAACTGATAATTGCAACGATGGATTTTGTAGGAATGGGCCCCAAAGATCGGGAGGTTACACTTGGACCTTGACTCTGACAACGCAGACTGGAAATATATCTCCTTTCTCGCCAACCTCAAATGATTATGACTATGAAGGGCAAATTGAGGAGTTGAATGCTTTAAATTACTTGTCTGGGTGCATCGATTCGGATTGTCCTAAGATAGATATTCAAAGTGGTCATGCGAAGAGCCACAATCATAAAATACGAAGTATCAAGGCTACAAAGCCCTTCTCTCTTGCATATGGTGGAGCTGGAGGAGGATACGGAGGCAAAGGAGGCAATGGCTTTGGAGATATTGCACCAGGAAATGTATATGGTGATGAATATATCAGTAATCTTTACGGTGGAAGTGGTGGAGGTGTCTCGGCAGGACAGCCCTTTCAGCTCGGAGTGTTCAAGGATCCTAGAGGTCGAGGTGGAAGTGGAGGTGGGGCGATCGAGATAGTCGCAGCAAATGATATCTTCATAGGATCCAACTCGGTAATTTCGTGCGAAGGTGAGCCTGGCGCAAATGGATACATGTCCGCTGGCGGTGGTGGAACAGGAGGCTCCATTCTTCTCGCCGCTAATGGTAGCATTCAAATCGTCGGGAAGTTGTCTGTCGCTGGGGGTGATGGAGGAAGAAGAAAGTCTGTGGCTCCTGCAGATCAAGATGGCTCATTTGGTGGTCACGGAGGAGCTGGATCAGGTGGGAGAATAGCTTTGTACGGTCAAAGCTTGGTGTTCGGTAAAAAGTCATCTGTGCTATTGAGCGGTGGGAATTGTAGTGCGACTAATGCATTGCAAGAGTGCAATGGGGAGAGAGGAACAATGCATGTTGATTCGGGGTTAGACACGGGTTTGGTATTAGACCAAAATGTTGGTGCAGTAGGTACGAGAAAGTCTCTGTATCTGACCTCGAGGACATCTCGCCTTCCGTTCAATCCTCAGAAACACTTGTCATCGACTCAGAGCTCTCCTGAGTACGACTTGGGGGTTTCAAGTAGACCTGGACGAGTCTCATTCTACTACCGTGCAGAGAATCATGATCATTCCGTATCAAACTGGGACGCAGCGTTTGAGTTACGAGAAGCGAGATGGTCCTATTTGTCAAGCAAGTCCGACATTGAATACACTGCTATAGTTGGGCTGTTCTTTGGGCGAGACGAAGTTCGACATGGAGTCAACTACATTGGGATACCGCATGATGATGAACCTATCAAAGAGCTCGATACATTGTCAAGTACTTCTTTCAAGAGCCGATCATGGACGAAAGTTGACATACTCTTTGATTGGGAAAATAACCGTCATGATGTTTACATCAATGACATTCGTCTGGTACAAAATGTTCAATTCCGGGGAGAGAGCATTCGTGCTATTTCATTGAGTAACTTTCACGAAGGGTCTGGCGTCTGGTTCGATGAGATTTATGTCGGAGATGACACAACGATGGGCTTTCATTGCCCTCGCTTGCAGAATGGTACGCTGGTGATGGAGCGACCAATAGTAAGAGGATGGAAGCTGGAAGATGTTGGAGAAGTCAGTTCGACACACCCAATGCAGCGTCACGAGTCACACGTTTCGAGGAGGCCTCTTTATCAAAGGGATGACTCTAAGTTTATCAAACCATTTGATGGACTTGAAGACCGTGCATTTACATCTGATGTGAAGTTCAGATCTATCGATGGTGATAGAGATCATAAGGAGGGATCGTTCCACGCAGGTTCACTCCTTCGCTTGCCAAGAGTGCAAGCTTCAAATGTAGAACTCACTTCAGATGCATACTCGATTGGGAAGCGTCCAGACACATACACGTGGTATGGAGAGCACGATTTTAACAAAGACCCAACCCATCTATCAGGTGGAATCATGGCTTGCTCAACTCAAGACTTTGTCAACTGGGAGAATGAAGGTATTCAGCTAAATTTTGCCAATCTCACAGATATGGTGGATGGATCATCTAGCAATATGTTACGCGCAGAGAAACCAAAGGTCTTGTATAACAATTCGACCCACAAATACGTAATGTGGATGATTATTGACAATGGAACTCGAGAGTTGGGCATGACAGGAATAGCTGTGAGTGATTATCATAATGGGCCATTTGAGTTTGTGCGATCCTTTTATCCAGATGGAAATCAGACCCGCGATCAGACACTCTTTCAAGACGAGGATGGTACTGCCTATCTGTTTAGGACCTATTATGCCACAGTAGATTACGTCATACCGAAAGCTGTGATGCAACCGACGTGGGAGAGCGTCAAAAATTCAGATGGTAGCACGAACTTTGCCCTCAGCTATCACAGAGCTAAGTACGATCCAGGATATGACGACTATCACGACATCTACCTACAGAGATGGAGGACCGAGGACAAACCTTGGCAGGTCATCTGTATAAATAGAATAAGTGGCGCAGAGAGAGAAGTTCCGTATGGCAAGGAGCATCTCAATTTTGATGGTGAAGTATGTCAAGACCCCTTCGAATACAAGGTGGTTCTGGGCCAAGGCAATCCCAATTTCGAAGAGAGCGTGAATGGCATCCAAAGTCGATTCTTGGACCCACATGATACAGCTAATAATGTATGGATTCCCAACTCTGTTCCGGAGATTCAAGGTCAGACATGGGCAGATAATTTTGACGATGGTGCATGTGGGAGAATGAAGGTTGACCTCGACATGCAGACATATGATCCAGAGCTGCCAAATCGAGAGAAGCCGGATAGACGTCATTGTTCGAATCTAGTAGACAACCCCATTCACGAGACGGAACCTGACAAACGAATAGGAGAGGCGACTGTATTAGAGCAGCGACGTGCAAAATATGTGTCAATTAGTCGTTTGACTGATGACTACCTTGATACTAATGGAATGCTGACAACTTTCGAGGGGGAGTTGGAAGGAGATCTCTTATCTATAGTTGAACAATTCAGAGATGGTAGTATGCCATTTGGCTGGAAAGGAGGGCTTGATATCAACTCGACGTACCATCCTCAAGTTCGCGACTATCAGTTCAGCCAGGCAAAAGCAAAAGAGACTTCTATTCCGGTAGATTAGTATGATAGCTGTATGTTTTATGAATTCATTAAGTACATGATTTTTGCATTGCGCATTAAAATGTATGGAAGATATTCCGAGTTGTCTATCTCTCTTTCATGACGATCTCTTTCGCCCACTTTGATTTTCCCAACGCTGCAAGGCATAGTACAACGAGCCAGGAGTGCCAACCTCTGATACACTCTTGCCGTTGCCACCACTACTACTCCCATTCGAATCAACTGCATACGCTGAAGCAACAGGGCTCTTATTCGTACGCGGATGCATGGATCGCTCATGCTCCGCTCTCCACACCATGACCACATTATCTCCTCGAACCATCAATTGATTAAAGTACCGCTGTTTCACTGCTGGACCTGGCCCTCCACTTCCATCTTTTGGGTAGCATTTTCGTCGTTGTGCCTCCAATGTCGACTTTGACGGTGCTGCTGTTACTTCTGATGGCAATCCACCACCTCCTTCTCCTCCTGCCAACTCGACAGCCCCCGTGTCCAACGTAATCCTCCCCCATAAACCTCATCGACATCCTTCAAAATCATATTGAAATGTTTATCAAACGCGACCAAATATCCTGTCAATGTCCCACGGATGCAATCGACGTATCGGATCATGATACGGATGCGTTGTCGATTTTGCAGGATGGAGTAGAGGAGGGAGAGGGGGCCGGAGGTGGGTTGTTCGTAGGCTGATGCCATGGCTAGGAATAGTGGTGGCTTTTTTTTGTTCTTCTTTTGAGATGTGTCATTGTTTGATTTGGATGCAGTATGTATTGCCATTTGAGTTTGTCCAGTAGATGATGCATTGTGATTATTTTGTCGCTTAACTACCGTGGGCTCTAATCGTTGCGGATCACAGTTTGGAAGCAGTGCTCGAAACTTGGATATATTATCCAGCTTCGATGACCCCATAGAGAATATCGATGCGTTGGACTCTGCGACAATGCTTTCCTGGCGCACTTAATGCATACTGCTGCATCAAATTGTGATGATGTAAAATCCTAAAATTTTGGAGTTTATCCTTCCGTCATCAGTAGTATCAATTTTGTAATACTGCTCATCGTGCACTTGTGCCTTCTTCCGTCGCTCATAATCATCATCATTATTATTCTTCAACGTACGAACCTGCTGACGCTGCGATCTATGCGGAGGAGCCACCAAAAGCCTCACCTGATTCCCATACTTTTTGGCCAGTTTGTCGGCCAACTTGGTTTCCTTGATGTGATCTCCGCCGAATTTATTGTAAATGATATCGAATTTGCGGGACCATTCTTCCTTGTTGACGATGGCTTCGGGTGCGACTAGGCTGTAGTAGGATTCGAGGCGGTGCCGGAGGGATGGTTTGCCGAGAGAGACGGGTGGTGGTGGTGGCGTGGCGCTCATGGTGCTTTGCTTTAAGATTTGAGATGATGTGCACTCCGCTAGTCGCGCACGGTATTGATTTCTTCTTTCTTGTAAGAAGCTAAAAACCGACACGTCGCCTCGCCGAGTCATTCTAACACGACCTAACCTTCGCACTTTTGACGAAGTCAAGTCCTGGCGCTTCCAAGACGTGCACCCTTATCGCCTCATAAAACCCATAAATATCAGACAATGACCAGCACAGTTTGATGTGATAGTGGCAGTGTTGGTAGAATATTGTTGCCATCGTTACCTGTCTAGAGAGACATCGCTTCACTGTTATTCTGTGACTTCTTTGCGTTACATATTGCCTACAACCCGCTTCTTGCGCTGCATAATAACCCAAGATCCACTAAAGAGAGCGAATAAGAAGAAGTATTGTAACCATGATACAAACTTTCTCCTACGAAGACGGCGAAGAAAGCATCGACTCCAACTTTGACATTGAAATCCCCACAATCACCACCACCGGCTCAGTCGACGCTCTCGCCACTGCCGCCACAGCCACAGTCACCTCACTCGGTTCCATCAAATACGATGCCACCACAATCCGAAATGAATTCAAAACCTACCAAGAGATATTACCCCATCCGGATGTATTGTTGCAAGAGCAGCATTCATTTACGTATTTGAGGAATAAGATTGAAGAGAGTGGGATTGAGATACCACGGTTTTTAAAGTATAAATTTGAAGGGGGGGTGAAGCCACATACGGCATTGTGTTGTTTGTTGCTGGAAGAGTATGAATTGGAATTGAAGAAGCAACAAGAACGATCGAAGAAGGATAAGAACAAGAAGAAACATCGAACGGAGGAGCAGAAGAATTACGATGATGCATGGGGAATATATTCTTTCATTGTTTGTTTACTATCCTTTGGATATTTACACAGTCAAATCAACAATCCAGCAGATTACATTCGTGATCAATTCTTTCGAGTGGCTCATGTCATTCCGACCAATGTCGTACCATCCCATATACTACGAAAGAAGATTAAGAATAAGGGGTTACCGGTGCCCAATTACTTTTTGGATCCAGATGATCCACGGCAGTTCCCTCCGCATATTGCATTGTTGGTAATGTTAC
This sequence comes from Skeletonema tropicum, assembly GCA_037178625.1. Lineage (NCBI taxonomy): Eukaryota > Bacillariophyta > Thalassiosirophyceae > Thalassiosirales > Thalassiosiraceae > Skeletonema > Skeletonema tropicum. The sequence goes on from CM074136.1 coordinate 1,911,488, forward strand.
AAGATGGAGAGAAGGAGTCGAGAAAGTTGGATAGCTTTTTGAATCGATTCGTGTTTTCGTCGTTTGCTTTGATATCATTGTTGTTACGGATAGTTCTTGAGGTTATAGGGGGAGCTGGAGCAATCTGGGGTGGAGCAGAGGTGGTGAAGCTACGGAATGCGGACAATGCTGATTTATGGCGATGGTTGAGTATTAGTGTGGGTTTGATGTGCTTTGCACGATTTGTTACGCTCAATGCACCGTATAAGGAGGATGAGGGTGATATATTAGGACCAGCGGGACCGTGGAGTTTGAGACTGAGTTCGAGATTGAGGGCGGTGTGTGATCATCCGTTTCATTACTTTGTGAGAGCGCTGCCCCCGTCTACTCCACGAAGGAGGAAGGTGGATTAATTGTGAGATTGGTAAGCACCATTGTACAACTTTCTTCGCCGATGCGCGAGCTCTCAAGAGGTATTGGGATGCTGTTGAGAATCAATTGTGCATACATAGGAACTTAGGTAATATTTAGCTTTCCAAAAGCATTCTCTAATCTTTTGATGACTTTTCGCCTACAGCATGTCTCCTGAATCTCCTCAAAGACGCTGTACCCAAAGCTTTCCTCCAAGTGCGACCTCGCTTCAATTTCATCTGGCAAAACCTCATCAAAATCAGTGTTGCGACTCGTCATCGCTTGTCCCATAGCCACTGACCTCCTCCCGTCGCATATATCATGGCTGGTAGCAACTCATGATCAATCCTTGGCGGTATCACCAACTCGCCATGGTTGCTATAATTCACCGCAAAGTGCTTTGGATTTATGTCCAAGATTGCAGTCGGATCGACAAATCTTGCAGAGTCATAGAGTGCTCTGAAGGACTGAATTCCATTTATTCTCATGATTAAGCAGAGATATTGGATGAGACACGAGTTAAGATTGTGTGCATTGTGACTCTTCAGACTGCGAATAGATGATTGTTTTTTGAGCTTCGTTTGTATCTTCTTCATCGTAGGGCGAATAAGCATGGAAGTAGACTGCGTTTTGACCTCCTCCGCTGCCATCTTCATTGCCCGAATGAGCTCCCAGTGTATTCGTCCAAGGATCGTCATACATGGAGATATGAATGTAAGCAGGTCCATCACAAAATGATCGGCACGAATTCCCAAACGTTACAACTGTTAACGCTTGATGTAGCAAATCTTCTACTCTTTGAGGCGATTGTTGATTCTGTAGTTGTTGCTCCTTCCACGAAGATATGGCAGATGCAACAACTGAACAAGATACACAGTGAGCAAGTAACACCAAATGAGGCTCGTTGCTTTCATTGAGTGGATCAGCTCGTACTAATTCTACTGCGGCATCGATCAATTTGATAAGAGTTTGCTTCTCATCTTCCAAAGCTCCTTCAGAAACAATTGTTTGCATAACATTCAAGTCGTCCGTCTTTATCCTGCATTGACGACGAGTTCTGCCATCTTCGTTGTTGGATTGTTCATTACACAATACGTTTTGCAAAGCAAGCTTGTTCATTGATTCCACATCCAGCTCTACTTCTAGATAATCGTCATTGTGATCAACGCCCAAATAGAGTTGTGAAAATGGCATGTCATCCATTACACTCGAACAAAATTGAAAGTCCTGATCACCTGGAAGTGAGCACCATACCAACGCTTCTGATCCATCATACATCATTCCTCCCCTCTTTTTTTCAGAGTCATCAGATTGATACGATAGAGAATCACGGAGAAATGTAAATGGACTGTTCATTGACAGAAGCACGTTGGGAGTTAATGACACTTTATCTTCGCCACCATTGAATATTCGAAAACAATTGCGGTGATCTTTGGAACGGGATGAAGTATTTACAAAACAGCGTATTTTTGATAGATCTTCCGGTAGATTGATTTGTTCACTTTCCATGCTTCTGACACTCACATCTTCACCCCTGTCTTCCAATACAGAGTTGCAAGATTGTATTATTGATGATAAAGCTCTGAGCTTCTCAGTACTGTCTCTTGGCATCTTCATCTACTTTGAGCAAGTTCATCATAGTGAAACTGCAGCGATCGATTGGAATGCTCATCTAGACCATCTACATATTGGCGATGGACAAAGTAATGGAGTAGAGAAGCAGTGATTTCGTTGGATAGTTGTCCAGCCACAGACCCGCTGTCGCTCTGGATCTTGACTTACTGAGCGGATCTTGTGGGTGTAAATGATTCGATGACAGACAAACCACCTGACCAAAAGAGAAGGAGGATGAGAGCTGTATTGAGAGACGCTGTGGACGGTCGTTCACCATGATAGCAGTGCTTAAGTATTCATCGGTTGTACATGATAGAGGGACGCTCCACTGGCTCTACTTATGTACCAATGAAGATAGCATGGAATGAGAATGTTCATGATCAAGATGTTGACACAAAGAACAAAGAACAAACAGTAAGAATCCAAAAATCCAAAAGAGACGTCACAGTTGGCGCCATTTTAGTTCGGGGGCTACCCCCCGGATCCCCCCACGAACCCAATCCACATCTCTTACAAGATCTTTCTACTCTCTCTCTACATACGTCCTCGTAGGTCCTCAGTCACCTTGCTTTGCCATCATTGATGATGCTCATCATCAGAAATGGGCACGGTTGAAAGATAATTCAAAATTGACAGCTATAAAGCTTGGGAGAAAATCTCACAGTCACATGACACAACTGGTTTTAACCGCTAAGTGGCGTGCTGTAGATCTAAAAGTATTGAACTCAGCGCAAAAACCGACGGGGCTAATGAGTGAGTTTCGTGAACACTATCGTGCAAATAATTTGCATTTGTATGTCTTGCCTGTGTGCAGATTCAGGCCGAAGGTTAAGGTTGACGACCAATACATCCAGGGCTCAACAGCTGTGAGGCAGTCCTCTCCGTGCTGGTAGGAGAAACAAACAAGTCCCATGGTTCTGACTGTGGTGCTTTTTGGTTCTTCCCTCGGCGTAGACGACTCCAATTTGTTGATTAAATAATGTCTCTTGGCAGCGATGTTGCAACATTACCTAATAATTTCCTACTGATATGATAGTCTCCCAGAAGTGAAGAGGATTCCTTCATTTCATTACCGCTACACGCTGTCATCATCTATCAAAATACTCTCGCAGTTCTCCAGAAGTATGTACATACTTCGGTACATACTTCGGTAGATCGAGAGACAGTTATCTAATCAAACATTGAAGTAAAGTAGGATCTACTCAATTTTGTTTTCAAAACAAATATAATACTAATTCCGACGCACATACAATGAAAAATTGACCCGAACTTCCTTTGCCTTCTCATTTAAAGAGAACGGAAGATAGATGACAATCAACACCGTTCATCCCCTTGCAAGACTGTATTTCGCAAGCATGGATTGCGAAGCGCTTATAGATTAATGGAAAGTTCAAGGGCATTGAGAGATTGACACAAGATGTGTTCAAGCCAAATGAAACTCCACGTTGGATTGATCCTCTTCCAAATAGCAGCCGGCGTTGCGCATGGCGGATCAGCTGCTGATGAAACGGCAGATACATCGCAAATAATATTATCGAGGGGATCTCGACACCGTCTATCCGCTCACAGGAAGACGGCAGATTTCTCGACGCCAAATTATCCAGGAGGTGGAACGGAAGACCACAGAGCACTTTCGCGACTTCTTGCACGTAAGCAGAGAAAGAAGAAGGACAAGCATGCAACTGATGCCGATCGCAAAAAAGAGATGAAGAAAGGCAGACATGAAGATAAAGATAGCTTATATGTGAAGAAGATGAAGCAGGATAGAAAGAGGAAGAAAAAGGATAGAAAGAAGTTGAAGAAGGAAGCCGTGGCCAAGGCGACAGATAAGAAGACAAGATCTGATAACGATTGCAACTGTGATAATTGGGCAGGAGACTCATGGACTGACTCATGGTCAGGAGACACATGGTCAGGAGATCCCTGGATAGGAGACCGCGGGCTCCCAATCGGATGGAGCGAAGATGGATGGGATGTCAATGAACATTACTACGAAGTCCTGAAAGATCTCCGTGCAGATATTGTTCAACTCATTCAAGACACTGATAGAGACCTTATCCCCAAATGCTTGCGTCTTGCCTTTCACGACTGTATTGATGGGTGCAATGGATGCATAGACCCAACTGCACTTGACAATCGAGGATTGGAAGAACCAATAATCGAGCTTCTATTCCCTCTCGTTCAAAAGTATCAAAACAAGCTATCTCGTAGCGACGTCTGGGCCTATTGTGCGATAGTATCCGCCGATATGGCCGTGGTTGATAATAGACCCAATGATTTAAACTTCTACATGCACTACGTTGGTCGAAAGGATTGTATAGGGGCGGATGAAATGGGATTTGGTGGACCTGAAGTTATCATGTACGATGCCCATTTGACTACACATGAAATGATTGACTTCTTCTACGATCGATTTGGTTTCAGTCCGTATGAAATGGTCGTTCTAATGGGAGTCCATTCGGCAGCAGTCGCACATCGAAAAAATTTAGGATTTGGTAATCTTGGCAGAGAAGACGGATGGGTCGTTGAAGCCGACGAGTACAAGCTGAGCAATCTTTATTATACCTCAATGCTAAGGAACGTTTGGGAGTTACAAAAGGTAGAAAATGACGGTGCAGTTCCAGATAGATATCAATGGTACTTCAATGAGGAAGATGTCGGCCCAATCGCGTTAACTGCAGACATGTCATTCATCTTGAATCTGGAGGGATACATCGTCACCGACAATAACGGTGTGGAAGGGAAAGTAATGTGCATTGCTCATCCAGAGGCAGAATACGAAGTAGGTAGGTGAAGAGGGCGATCCACCAGAGGAAGTTGTTGTTCCACTTTGTCCAATGGCCAAGCAGACACGTGATATCGTGGAAGAACTCGAGAAGGATAATACTCAATTCTTGTTTGCGTTTGTGGTTGTGTTGAACAAGATGATCACGAATGGATACTACAGCCATGAATTACCCATGGGTAGTAAGCGTGGCAAAACGAGCAAGAAAACGAGTTGGGGTAAGAGTGGTAAGCAGGGCCGTCATCTCATTGATGAGCATTCAACGAATAGCAGAGACGATAAGATGATGATGACACAGAGGATTATTTACCCTTGGAGGCGGTGGATTCTACAGAAACACTGCATCTGAAGAATGAAGAGTCAGATGATGGAGAGAAAGAACAAGATGTCAACACTGGCAAAGTAGTAAAGTCTCTTGATAATGCAAAGCCATCCAGTTCCATGAAGAAGCGGTGTTCATGTCATTGATGAGGCGAAACAATGACGCATTCGATGAGCTCATCATGTCATGAACGAAGCAATATGACGTGTCTTTAATTGATAATACATACATTATAACATAATATAACAGAAATTTTAAAGTACGTCTGATACATGAACATAATGATGATAAGGTAGAAGAATACGAAATGCTTTCGGCGCAATGTCAAGACGTTCCACTGCATACTCCGCTCCTACTTTCCAGTACCCTAGATGAGTAGCAGAGTAACCTCTTCTTCTGTAGCTATCGTAGTCGGTCACGTCGCGTCGTGTCACGCGTGACATAAGTTCCGTCCATCAACGCTCAAACATCGCCATCACGGGATTTATAAGGACCACGTCGTGCCCACAAAACACAGCCAGATGGTCATATAAAATCACACAAAATCCATCATGATCATGGCGAAACATCAACATGACTACTCTGCCCTATCCTCAGATTGGCAGAGGAGTATAATAATATCGCGGTAATAATAATAATAATTATTATTATAGGCCCGTGTGACACATCATCATCATGAGCAATAATACTAACTCCAACAAACCGGTGGGGGGGGCACCAGGCAACAACAATAACAACACCAACACCAATAATTTTTTTGCCCTGCTCCCCAACACCGCCGGCGTCATGAATAATACCGGCGTTGTTCCCCCCCAATTGCACATGATGCCACCTCCCCAATTATCGCAGCAACAACAACAGCAAGCTGCGTGGATGGCGGCCGCCAGTACTAATAATCGTCCGGGCGGCGCCTCGATGATGAATATGAATCTCGCCAATATGAATCCACAGCAGCAGCAGGCGTTGGCGGCATTGCAGCAGCAGGTCATGTTTCGTAACACTGCTGCTGCTGCTGCTACTACAAACGCCGCTAGTACGAATAATCCTACAGCTGCTGCTGCTGCGTCGAATAATAATAATTCGAATAATGTTGTTGCCGCCATGTCCAATCATCATCACCATCATCCTACTACTGCTGCTGCTGCTGCTGCTGCTCGGCATCATCCTACCATGATGGGGGGCAACACCCCACAAGTTCAAGTAGTGGGGGGTATCAATTCCTCCTCCTCCTCCACAGCACTCCAACAGCAGCAATCCCAAGTACTGTCCACCCAGCAACAACAATCCCAACAACAACAACAGCAACAACGAGGAGCCTCCTCCTCCATCAACCCAATGAATCTCACCCCCAAGCAACAACAACAACTTCAACATCATCAAAAGTCCCAAATGATTCATTTGCAACAACAGTTGAATGCGCAGAAGCCTACTCCGATTATGGCGGCCATGGCGGCTGCTGCGGCGGCTCAACAACAGCAGCAGCAGACTCAGCAGGGGCAGAAACAACAGGGGGGAGGGGGGCAGCAACAGCAGCAACAAAAGCAGCAGCAGGGGGGAATGGACTTCTCAGCAGCAGCAACAGCAGCAAGCTCAGTCTCAGCAGCAGCAGCAGCAGCCGGACCCTACTAACTTGGCACATGCGTATTTACAACAGCAGTGGAATAATGGTCAAGTGGTTCGGCCGCAGCAATCTCAGCAGCAACAACAGCAGCAGGGGATGGGGGTGCCTTCGTCGTCGTCTCAACAGCAGCAACAGGTGCAGCAGTCCCAACAACAACAGCACCTTCCGCAACAACAGCAGCACCAGCAGGGGGGAGGACAACAACAACATCAGCGACTGCAATATCCAACTCGTTCTCCATCGACTGCTACGACGAATTCGAATCAGGGGGGAGGAGGAGGAGGAGGAGATGTATCATCTTCATCGCCTCTGGTGCAGCAGCAGCAGAATAGTCAGCAACAGCAACAGCAATTGAGTCAAATTCAACAACAGTTGAATCGTCAGCAGCAGCAGCCGCGGCGGGGGAGTCACAGCCAACAACAACCGCAACAACAGTTGAATCATACTCTTCAGTCTCGGGGGGGGAGTCAACAGCAATTGAATCAACAGCAGCAGCAGCAGCAGTTGAGTCAGAGTCAACAGCAGCAGTTGAATCAGCACCAGTTGAATCAAAATCGTCAGCAGCAGCAGCAGCAGCAGGGGGGTCAACAACAGCAACAGCAACAGCAGCAGCAGCAGCAGTTGAATCAACAACAGGAACAGTTGAAACAGCAGCAGCAGCAGCAGCAGATGAACCTGAGTCGATTGCAACAACAGCAGGGGAATCAACAGCAGCTAAATCTGAATCGACAGCAACAGCAGCAGCAGAGGAGTCAGCAGCAGCAGCAGCAGCAATTGAATCAGAATCAAGAACAGTTGACTCAAAATCGACAGCAGACTCCCCTGTTATTAAGTCCGAATCAGGAGCAGTTGAATCAAAATCGACAGCAGCAGTTGAATCAACAACAGCAGTTGAATCAGAGTCGACAGCAACAACAACAACAAGGGAATCAACAACAACAACAGCAGCAAGCAGCAGTGGCAGCAGCAGCAGCAGCAGCAGTTGAATCAACAGAGTCAACAACAACAGCAGTTGAATCAAAATCGATTGCAGCACCATAGTCAACAACAGCAATTGAATCAAAGTCAACAACAGTTGAATATGATGAGGCATCAGGTACAACAAGGCAAGTCTCTTGAGTTGTTTGCATTATTGTTTGTCGATTGTTTGTTTTTGTTTGCAATGTGTATTGATGAATGGGGAAAGAGAGTGGGAAATACTAAAACCTAACTGGTCGTACCAAGCATGCCACGATTGCGCGCCTATTTTTTTAATCTTTCCATGCGTTTTTACCTTCGTGTAACTCCCCCCTCTCTTTTGAGGGGGGACATGGGAGGAAGGCTCGCCTTGACTGGACCTGCAGACCTTTCTCTTTTTGAGAAAAAAATTAGGGATATTGATTATAGCCTTTAATTTGGTGGAAGATGTGCAATTGATCACTTTTTTCGAAGAGAAGATCTTGTGTGTCTTTTGACTATTTTGTTGTGTCTTTGAACATTCCTCTTTTTATTTTTAGGACCTCTGTTTCCATGTCCGATGATTGGAGTGTTTGGGACATTTAGTCTGACATTTATTACGATGAATATGTTGGTGGTGGGGAGGAGGGGAGGGGAGAGGGTGTTGATTTGATTATTTGGTTACACTTTTTTATCATTAACTCACCAAAATCGTTCCCTCCTTCCTTTGTTAAATTCAACGCAGAGCAATTGAAGCATTTTCATATGCAAGCTTCAGCACAGAATGGGCAACAAGCTTCGAATATGTCACAAACGCAGCTGTCACAGCAGTCACTGCAACAGCAGCAACCACATCAGCAGCAGCAGCAGCAACTTTCACAGCAGCAAAATCCGCAGCAGTTACAACAGAATCAGGTGATTAATCAGTTGCAAGCGATTCAAGCACAGCGATTGAGATATCTTCAGAATCAGCAGCAGGGTCAGTCTCAGCAGAGCCAAGTTCAGCAGGGTCAAGCTATGTCGCAAGGTCAAGCCATGCCACAAGGTCAAGTTCAACAGAGTCAATCTCTGCAGGGTCAAGCTGTGCAGCAGAATCCTCAACAGATGTTGCAGCAGCAGTTGCGTTCGTCGTTCCAGTTAGATGCTGGTAGCATAGGCCGTCCTCCTTCTGCGATGCGTCAATCAGCATCGCCTATGAGACCTCCTTCGGCGAGACCTCCGTCGGCGCAACCTGCATCAAGACAAACGTCGTTCAACCTGCCTATTGGGGATTCACAAGGTCAAATATTCCCACAGTCCATGTCGTCACCCAACTCTCGAAAGTATGAGTTTTATAAACCTCTGAAGTCATCAATGGGAGGTTCAAGAGGCGGCGCTTCTTCTTCTCAGAGTGGTGGTGGTCCCACGACATCGTCGATGCCGGGTAGGCACGGGAGTGGGAGGAGGCACGGGAAGTCAATCCAACAGTACTCTGCAATCGCCTCATGACACCAATGATGTTTTCTCGCCATCTGACCCATTCTCGCAATCTGAACCCCAACCGAATCCAACTCTTAATCCGGCCATTCTCAATCAATACCTACCAATGGCACCGCCCACCCTGAATAATAATATAGCCTCCGCTCAATCCTAATGTAGATCTGCGGCTACCCAATCAAAGTCAAAAATCAAGTTCCAATAGCCGTCCCAACTTCATCATCATCCGGCAAGACTTCTACGCCTCGCCAACAGCCCCATGAATCGACTCTCTCACACGACGAAGTGAAAAAGTTGGCTAGTGAATTATCCTGCGAAGAGAAGGTTGTTTGGGTATCCAAGCAAGTATTGGGCACCCATGGATCGAACGGGTTCCAAAAGGCCATGAGCAATGTCCAAAAGACCAAGAGGTTGCGTTTACGACAGTATAAGAGGCAGCATCAAGATGATACGGAAGTTGATACCGCCGATCTGGAACGTGTCAAGGTCAAAACGTTTAATGTGCGTGTGGCCGAGAAGATGATTGGGGAGATGAAACAGGGTCTTCAGTTTTGTGATTTGATGGCTGATACGATTGGAAGTATTTTGAAAGAGATTGATCCGAATAATCCGCTTATCTCTACCCCGGCTACTCCTTCGTTGCTGGAGATTCAGCAGAATCCTAGGGTGGCTGACACTATGGCAGCGATGCATGCGATCTCGTCGGCAGTGAGTGCAAGTCTTCAAGAGCCAAACAAGGGAGGAGGAGGAGGAGGAGGAGTACGTGGTATCCCCGCCCAGCAATCGAGAGAAGCAGGACCCATGACGAAAGGCTTGTCTTCTTCGTCTTCTCAGAATGTAAGACCGCCTAACATTGGCCACGTTGCCGAGACTGTTGCACAAGGCAATCCTCAAGGTTCGACCCTACGAAAGTTGAGGAAGCGTGGTAACACCAAGGCCTCTGGTGATCCGCGATTTGACCGCATTAATTGGTGATCATGATGACAATGGGAAGAAGCTAACGAAGAAGGAATTGAGTAGCCGATTATTCGAAGCTACGAGATTTCGCACACTGAACGAAGGTGACTACGTGTCTGCCAAACTTCCAAGTCAAAATCTTTGGACATTGGCACGAGTAGTCAAGCAATGGAATGCGGTCCAAGTGCCCTTGAAGGAAATATTGGAAATGTCAGATGCCAAACGAGAGGCATTGTTCAAGGTTAATGTATTCATCCAGGTGAATGATGAGTACAATGGTGATTTGTCGAGTGCCACGGCTGTCAAGAGGCAGCATATCCTCCCTCTCGCAAGATCACACACGGAGGGCAATGATTGGGGGAAGCGTCTCCGCAAGGGAAGTCGAGTCTATGCCATTTATCCGAAAACAACCACGTTCTACTGTGCCACTGTCATTGATTGCACGACGTATTGTCGTAACCAAGATGATGTAATAGTGGTGGAGTTTGATGACGATGAGGATGACAATGGCAGTATTCCCCAGCGTCATATCCCTGCCCGTTTCGTGACTCTTGTCCCACGTGAGTTTGAAACGAATAAGAGGAGACGACGATCATCTACGTTGGAAACTTCGAGGAGACGTTCGTCGAAGCTTGTTACGGCATCATCATCGTCTAATGCTGCTGTTCCAACGATTAGTGCACCAGGCGGATAAGTATGCTTGAGAATATGTTGTATGATCCACCCTCTGCTTCTACGAATATGGGTATACGCCCAAATTGATATTTGCAACTGTGTCGTCGAATTACAGGATGTTTATCTACTTTATGTTGTACTGTAGAGAGAATTGTAAATTAGGCTGTTGTTCTTTTACTTGAAAATACTTCAGTATGGTTTGATTTGCAAAAACTTATCTTCTTTTCATATCCGCTATTGTAGTTATCACTCACATTCATTGATCCTGGACTCATACTGGTTTGGTGCCTTATTAAGTTTGTTGCAGCACTGTATTTATTGTATCAATCACGCGAAACCAACATTCGAGTTTGCAATCTATCAAATTAAATCTATATCCCAACTTCTCCCAATCATCCACCCAAATCAAGAGTATTATACAGTAGCACTTTGCTGCACAAAACCCACACCATACCATATTCTCCTCATTCAATTGATGTTACTGCTGTACCGTAACACCCGGATTCAAATCTCCCAAATCAATCCTCGAAGTACTCCCCTTAATATCCTGATACCGCTGTAAATCAGTTTCACCGACGGGTACTTGACTAAACACGCCCAAAAATACAATTAATCCAAGTGCCAATGCGACATTTTTCACTGTCCCCATGATACCCCCCTCCCCTGCTTCGGCAACAACTGCGCCATCATCATTATTATCCTCCTTCCATTTTTCAGAGAACATGATGCTATCATCACTCTCGTCATTAATCTTCTCCAACATTGCTAATTCATCGGCATCTAATTTTTGTGCGGCGTCTGCCATGATTTGTTTTCGTTGTTCCTCCACTGTTGTTAGTTCTCCTCCGTCACCACTCTTCTTCTTCTTGTTTGAGTTGACGTAGTCGTTCTTCTAGGGCGGCTATTTCGGCTTGTTTGTCGTTGTAGAGGTGTGTTGGGGTACGATGATAATGTTGGATATTGTTGATACAGGAGGATGATGTGCGGAATCGCTGCTGGCCACCAGGAGATGGGGAGAAGCTGTGGACATACATGGCTGCTGCTCAACAATAGAGCGCAGTAGATGGTGATGGTGAGTAGAAGAAGGGCGTTATTCATGGTCATACGTTGCTTTGGTTGTTGGTAGTGAAGAATTGTCTCTATGAATCATTGATTTACACCATCGTCATCGCATGTTTGGATTTTTTTTAGACTGACGTAGAAGATGCTTCCCGCCAAAAATTCAGTGCAAACATACCGAACGAATCAGCAGCGAAGCAATGTTCTGTAGTAGACAAAATGCGTAGCAGTAGCAAGAGGCAGCTATCACTACTACAGCAACAACCATGCCAAAGAAGAAACGAGTGATCCTTGCAGTACACGGTGGTGCCGGCATCATCCTACGATCCGCTCTAACTCCAGAATTAGAGGCAGACTATCGATCGGCACTCAGAGATGCCTTGGCTGCCGGATATGAAGTACTCACAAGAAGTAGTATCAGAGATGATGATGATGATGATGATGATGATGCAACAACAAGGATCAAAAGTGATCGAGATGTGGCCATCGATGCAGTAGAGGCGGCAGTGAGATGTATGGAAGATTGTCCTTTATTCAATGCTGGCAAGGGATCAGTGTTTGCTCATGATGAACAGATACGATGTGATGCTTCGATTATGTCATGCTCCTCTAATGATACAGCTAAAGCAGTGAAAGCTAAAGAAGAAGAAGATGAAGATGCCAGCTCAGATAATGACAAAGGAATACAAACGTGTCACCAAATCATACACAAGCGAAGATATCCCAAAACACCACACCCTCGAGCAGGTGCCGTAGCCGGAGTACGCAACATTCAAAATCCAATCTCACTAGCCAAAGCAGTGATGGAACGAACACCACATGTCATGTTGATAGGTAAGGGTGCCGAAGAGTTTGCACAAACATTGTCCAAAGAGGCTACTAGAGTAAATATTCAACCAGATGACTATTTTTGGACGGAACGACGTTGGCAGCAGCTGAGAAGTGTACGTGAAAGTGAACGGGTAGAGCAGCAAAAGAAGACACAGAAACAACAAAAGCATCAAGTCATGAAAGTTCAATTAGATCACAGTAGCTCCTACTCTACTTCTTCTCAACAGGAGAGCAGTGATACGCATTGTGACGACAAGAAGTTTGGGACGGTTGGTTGCATTGCCCTCTATCGTCCCAATTCAAAAAATAATAATGACAGTAGTACATCGACGTATTATCAACTTGCATCAGCCACAAGTACTGGAGGTATGACCAACCAACGGTATCACCGTGTTGGTGACTCACCCATCATTGGAGCTGGGACTTATGCCAATCATCTATGTGCGGTTAGTTGTACAGGACATGGGGAATGGTTTATACGGTGTGTTGTTGCTCATGATATTGCCAAGAGATTGGAGTATAAGCATGGCTATGATGGTACATCTTGTGCAACTGACAGCAGACTTTTGAGGAAGGCTTTGGAGGAGGTGATATTTGGAACCTTGATAGCTGAAGGTGATGACGATGGAGGAGATCAAGGTGGTGGTGATGGTGGAGCAATTGTATTGGACAAGGATGGGAACTTTGCTGCTGATATGAATTGTCCAGGGATGTACCATGGGTGGATCTATGAAGATGGTGAGATGGAGACTAGTATATTTTGGGATGAGTGAGAGACAAATTGTACTTAAGCATTTAGTCAAACTTAAGATGTCTTTTTCTCATTTTGCTCAAATTCAATCTACCATAGTTGTTAAAAGTTAAAAGCTAGGTTCCAAACCTTGATTTTGTATCTCTCTACTGTACTCTGTACATGGGAAATCCTTTCTATCTCACTATCCAAGAGCTTATGCTCCTCAAGATTTCTGTACACTGGGAACAAACTTATCTGTGTGACTCACACGCAAGTTTTTCTTAACATCATTCATAGCATCTGCCGTTTTATCGACAAAAGAAGACGTTCAATACTTGATTGAATGCATTGCTTGCATCTTCACATGTTCCTTCTATCTCTTCAAAGACAGATGGGCAGGCGGGCGTGAAGGAGTCGGTTTTTCGTTGGTGACGAAGAGCTTGGCGGAGAGTTGAAGATGATGGACCAGGATCCAAGACGTTATGTGTGGTGTTTATTGCAGACCCCATTGAAACAGATCCTAAATCAGAATCTAATGTCACATCGACCCAATCTCCTTGATTTCTTGAGTTGTAGGAAGCTCCTTCGTCAAAGTCGTTTGTGTCTTCATTTGTATCAGCATTATGTTCGTAGAAAGAGGTGTCAAGTATGCTGTTTTCTAAAAATAATGTGCTTTCATCAGCGGTGTCGACACGAGAACTCTCATCAACCAAGGGAATAACTACATCAACTAAAGCTCCTGCTGCGTCAAGAGTGCCTGCTTCTTCACTTGCTTCTTTAAGTTCATTCTTTAATCTTTCATTTTCTTCCCTCAGTTTACGCAGCATGTCCTGTCTAAACGAAGACATCATCACTGAACTTGATTGGGAAGACTTGGTTCCATCTAATCGTTCCCTTGTAGAGATCATGTCGTTAACGCCGACAGGTGATGATAAAGCCCCAACTTCATCTTCATCAAACTGGATCTTGACAGCAGGAAACTCTAGCGCCGCAAACTCATCATCACTATCTTCACCGAATGGATAAAAATCATCTACAGGAGTTTGATTATCCTTGATAGGCGTCAAACCCATCACAGGTGTTAGTGATGAGGTCCACTCGAAACTCTCCGCTGGCATCTTTGGGGGCGTCTGATTCTTATTCAACATGTTCTCTCCTATTGGTGAATGAGCGCCTCCATCAAAGCTATCGCCAAATCTCACCCTCTTCTTAACAGTGGGAGTGTTGAAACCGACTGCCGGCGCCGCAGGAGAAGCCATCACAGGTGAATTAATCTCCGTGTTACCGCTGTTGAAACTAGTGTCAAAACTCATGCTCATGCTAGCCGTCGATACAGTTGAATCTAGAGGAATAGAAGAGGTGACATTATTTGGTTTGCACCCAGCATCTACCTGCTCGTCCTTGGGTCTATCCACCCCCCCAACGGCGATTCTGCTTGCCGACGATCCAGCGGCAAAGCTTTTGCTTCGCCGGCGGTTTTTGATGGTAGCTTTTAGTTCTTCTCGCCTGCTAACCATGATGACGAATAGTTACAAGAGCAATAACTTATCTGCTATTGGGTTGCTATCAGGATACAAGTTGTAATGCCTCTCTCTCACCACTCCACCATTACATAATTGCCACCGTGCGTTATCAGTATATCAAAGATAGATTTGTTGAGTTCAAATTGTGATGGACTTTTTGGCAACGGTTTTTGCCTCTGCGACACACGCGTACACGGAGTGTACATTGTGTGTGTCTCATCTCTCGCCAGTCAAGTTACTCCTAACAACAAAAAAGACGTTGCTTGCTTTCATGCCATTCTTGCTCTAGGAGTACATACAATACTTTCTCCAAATTCAAATGTTTTCTCATGATCGAAGCTGACAGCCAAGCTCTCTAATTTTTTATTGAATGTACGATACATAGATAAGTACTTCGTTGTCGTTGTTATTGCATGAATCAATTATTTGTTGCGTCATTGATCGACGTAAAAGAGATTATGCAGAGGAGCATGACCAGAGCAGAGACAACTCAAACATTATTAATCTTATATTCTCAAACATACATGCATACATTTCCAACAACCAATTCAAACAGCGTTCATGTGTAGCAAGCATAGATTCATCATCTACGAGAAGGCTGACTGGACCTGAATCTACAACTGTCTTGCAGGTCCTTCAAATCGTAGCAAGCATCTCTTATCTTGTCGGACATTTTATCTACGTCATCTGGTGAAATGAAGAAGGCATGTAATATTTGGCTGAAGGCCAAAGACACGTCTTCCACAGTTCCTTTCAGCTCATCACTAATTGGGAAGGAGCATCTGGAGTTGACGTAATCGACGCTTGCATCATCTTTGGAGTAGCTCCTATTCCTACTCCTACTACGGCGGCGATGACGAGGAGGAGACCTTGATCTCGATCTTTGCTGCAGTACATTCCTCGACCTTTGTCGTGTGCCAGGCGCTGTTCCAAATCCTAGCTTGTACTGTTTGCTGCTCTCGTCATCAGCCATTTCATATCTTGTGCTTGCACTTGCGTCTAAGGTGCCCAATGTCACTTCTTCAAAGGTAGTGTCTTCCTCTGTTCCTTCATCTGTACTACCTTCTGAGTAGAAAAAGGTAGATTTTGTACCATCGTCATCATACACTGATGTAGAATCGGTAGAATGCATCAGTGAACTTGCCGGTAGGGTGGTCTCAGAATCACTTCGCTGTGCCAATTTGCGATTGAAGGAGTCTAACTCACTAACCCCACAAGGAGAGTCAGGAGCATCTGGAGCATAATCTGATCCGTCGTCATTATCATATCGATTCCATCTCTTATCTGACGCATACATCGATGCAACATTCGATGCAGCACCGACATCTGCATTAGCTTTTTCTTTCAGATAAGTCTGATTCTTGTACCACATCTGTTCTCGCATCGTAGAGTTCTCATCAGAATCAAAACCACAGTTGTCCCGCTTTTGACTGAACGCTCCATCATTATTTGAAAGTGTGGAGATGGTGGTATTACTGTGGATGGGCGTGTGGATCTCTATATTGTCGTCCAGGATGACCTTGCCGACTGTAACCGGAGCGATGCTGGCATCGGCGTACTTATTTGGCTCTGATGTGGGGAAGGCACCCTTGTTTTTACCACCGCCCCACTGGAAGCGACTTCTTAACTTGCTCTTCATTATACGAGATGATGAATGGAGAGTGCTCCGTATACAGCGATTGGTTCACTGTGTGACAGTTACTTGTTACTTTTTAGTAAGATGTACTGGGTGGCTTAGATGGATAGTATGTACTTAAGTATGTATATAGTTGGTTGTTCATCGGCGCCATGTGTGGTTGTGGGTTGTGGGTCGTGGTCGGTGAAGTAGGGTTTTGTGGGAGTGGCCACGACGGTTTACTTCTCGCGTGTTATTTCATCAACGTCTTGTCTCCTTTAAAGTCTCTTCATAACATAAAAGGACACAATATAAGCAAATATCGGAGACGTCAATGATCACCGTGAACCGTCGTGATCGCTTTTTGATTCCTGTCCTTCCCATCGGCATAAGCGGGATCTAAGTATTTCTCCAAGCTTCGTAAGTACATATTTATAATTACTCATGCTAGATAATATTGAATAATTTTATTTTCATATCGATGATGAAGCTTTCAAAAGTCATTAAGGTTTTCAAGCATAAGTAAGGCGAAGGGCCAATGGAGAGTCTGACGGCTGGGAGAGTCGCCCACTCCATCCAGCTAAAAGGAAGAACGAGCACGATAACGTTCATGCCGCCGAAGAGAATCCGATGTGGCTGGTCTAAGGAGTAAAGTACTTCTAACGACATCCGCGACGTCTCCCATCAGATTGATTTCAAAGTTAGACGAAAATATTGCTGTGTTCAATGTAGGATATGAAAATTGATTATGTTATTCAAATGTAACGAAGGAACCAAAGCCACAGGCACTCCTTCTCCTTTCTGAAGATCTGTACAGTGTAGTTTCTTTTGTAGTTCTAGCCACCCCAAACTATTTGCTCCTCTCTTACCCCACTTTCGTCGCAATAAGTTAGACGGACATCTGATAGTACTCCCCTGTCACTGATGTCATCATCGTCCTTTCCGCATGCACTCTCTCCTTCACTACTGCTCCTGCTTCTGCTACTATTACTACTAAAGACACTTGAATATCCAGTTGTGGCAGCAGCCAACTCCCCTGACGACTCGACCTTCTTCAACCACTCATCTTCACCTCTCCAACTCCACATTAGAGACTTTGCCGCAACATATCTGCCCAACCACTTTTTGCTAGATGTCTTCTTTTTGCTGTATGAGGAGCCTTGATGTGCCTCACTCGTACCAAACGAAGACTCTGGAGCAGTGAACGCACTACCATTATCTCGCAGTGGCAAATACGTCTGATTCTCTTTCATATTCTTGTACCAGTTCTTCTTGTCTTGAAAATACTGATCAGTGCTGCCTCGAATATGTTTATCATAATCGATACCGCAATTGAATCTTTTGCTATGGAATGCTCTATCATCATTCGTGAGGGTGGAGACGGTACCAGTTTCAGCTTTTGTATCAATTACGAACTGTTCTGGGTTGAAGGGCTTATCGGTATAGTTGTGGGGCGGGGGCGAAGCAGCAGCAATTGCTGCATTCTGCCAATTGGGTTGTATGATGCGGCCGTCGGTATCGCGGTCGAGGGATGGGAATGCTCCGCTCTTTTTACCGCCCCGTTTGAATTTTAGTGTCTTCATTATTGTTGCTCAGAATGCCTGCTGAATGTCATGTGGTGGAAGAGAAAAATGAATGGAGTGGAATGGTGAGATTCTTTCTGATGCAAAGATAGTAACAGATGCTTGTCGCATGCTGGACGAGCCGAGACGAAACGTTGTTCCGACTGCGGCGCTGTTGGGCTTTGCCTCGGCGGATAGAGACTCCAACTTGTCGGTCAAATAATCCTACCGAGGTGGCGATACCACAACTTCTTACCCAGTAATTTCTTTATGATTGTTGTCAATGTTAACTACCTACGCACTACGCACTTGCAATGAATGATATGCTGCGACATTGCACTCGCTTGCTTTTTAGTATTTTGCAGGAAAGCCAACTTTTTCAAAAACGGCCGATCGGGGAACACTTTCCCCAAAAATCCAAATCGTCACCACTTTCGCGCTCTTCGACATGCATTTTTTTCGCACTCTTATCTTGAAACAGTCGTTTAGAGATTAACGCGACTATTTAGACGAAAGTCTTTGGCGGTGCCATTACCGAGATTCTGTGTGTCTTTTTTTGAATTCTTCTTCAACAGCCCGAAACGATCAGGGGCAAACTGTCTGTAAGTAGCCTCCTATCCTGGATCCTGGTCGTAGCGTGGGCGACATGCCGCTGACGAAGAGAGCTGAGGCGGCCCTACTAACTTTTATGCACCAAAGGCAATCGTATCGCCAATATTGGCCACTTCAATAGTCGATCGTGTCTGAATGATTTTCATCTCATAAATCATTGTTGTTAGTGTAACCCATGACTCTATTGACTTTGCGACCGAGGAGGAAAACGGCGCCGGAGTTGTTTCAGCGGCGGACTTCCGAAGACAGCTACTTGTCCAACAAATCACCATCCAAAACACATCGTCGGACGTCGTCTGGTTGGTTGTCAGTCGGTGTTTTTTCAAAGAGCATCGGAGGCGATGTAAGCAAGATGTCCTCTGCTGCTATCAATGCTACTGCCCCGGATTCTCTTAATATGTGTTGGAGCTCAAATGGCATTGACACATTTATTCCTCTTCATGTCGACACAAACAACGATTACTCACAAGAAAGGAAGAGTGGAGGTCAAGCTCTCGGAAGGGGTAGTGGTGAAAGAGAAGGAAGGAGTATGTCTGCGCATGAACTGGAAGACCTTATTAGGCAGCTATCATTCAGTCCGTCACAACAGACAAAGAAGAGGACCGATACCGCTGATACGGACGCATCATCGTCATCATTTGATTCGTCTGATTACAAACATATCATGAGTTCAGTTGGTGTCGAACTCAAACATGAAGAATATTCATATCTACGGAGGTGTCCGTCAAGTCCTTTGATGGGTTTGAAGTATTTGCCAGATTGAAATGACACGCCTATAATATTAAATGTCGGGCGGATTCCAACAATACACCTTCGATGTAATAATGTAGTATAGAGTTTTCTAATTAAGATAAATATGTTTTCAAGTTACTGTTCAGCTATCCTCCAAAGCTACTTGGTCAGGCATACCCTTACATCATAAGTTGCGTGGTATCTCTCATGATCTATCAAAAATGACACCAATTCTCAACATCTGGACATAAATTAGCTGTGTACTTTCCAAACATTATCAGATAAAAAAGGGAATAAGGCTCAGGTGTGTCCTAGGGAAGGAATCCAAATGCAATTGTTCAAATTAATTGGAAGAGACTTCATTATCATTAGAAAGATGGCAGCACAAACAATTAAAAGGGCGAGGATATGAAAGCTAGATCTGGATCTTAATCATCAGCTAAGTACTGTCTACATCAGAAAGAGACAACACAACACTGACTACAAACGCAGTATTGACGTTCCAACCACCAAAGCAAGATAAGTACATGCCATTTTTACTATATAATCTTTGTGTTAGAGGTTTGAGGTAGCATTGTTTTTGAGAAGGTTGCATGTGTCGTATCAGACTCATCCAACTTCAACTTGAACCTCAATGACAAACTTGACTCCTATGGCGCGCCGGCCGATGACACGCGTCATCCTTCTCAGCAGAATAAGTATGTGTACAACAACCAGTTGTCATTTGATACTTCTAATAAGTATGATCAACCAGCCTGTTGTTTGAGTCTATTTGATGGTGTGGACAATGCATTATAGTGCATAATAGTGCATAATTCTATGGCGTCACAAGAAGATAAAGCAGCAGCATCAGCCGACGATTCGAGTCGTGGGCTTCTCCGACTAGGACGTCGGATGAGTGAATAGTGAAATAAGTGAAATCATTTGACTACAGAATGTGCTGTGCAATACTGAAACTGGGCCTAGCTGCTAGCTGCCTGAGGCACCGACAAATTCAAAGGCCTTGGTCATGGTACTCCTCAGAGACGAAGGAGAACAATAATATAACAGAAATTTTAAAGTAAGGAGAACAGGCAGAGGAGGTCGGTCGTCCGTTCTCGGGCTGCTTCATATTCCATAGAGAACATGGTTTCTACTTTTCAACTCAAAATACATCTATTCAATGGGTGTTCATTTGTCGTCTATCTCGATCGGTGGTTCAGGGTGCTCTCTGAATCTGAACGATACAAAAGCACCCAAGGAGATGCAGAACCCTTGCTTCTAGCTGTGTAGAGAGACAGAGGAAGAAGACGCTAACATTCGTCATGGATGTTGACAGAGCCTCACCACTCAAACGTCAATTACCTCTAGCAAGGTGGTGATACTAAGTGTGACAGCAACACGTCATAATATCATACACATATATATGTAAGACTGGGTCAATAAAAATCGAGCCAGACTATTTTAGACGGACTTGAGAAGGCTGGGACAGACGGTCCACTCACAAAAAGGGTCAAAAAGGGCTGCCGTTGGAGCAGCCCTATGCAAAAATTATCAAACTCTTGCTTAAAAATGTTTAGAAAGACAATATAAAGAGCTTTACAACAATATATCATACATTGATACTGCACAAAGCGTTCATAATGCATTCACTTACTACTTATTGAAGCTCTTTTTTGTGATTTGTGTTTTTTTCGTCCGTCTCATGAGCCCCTTTATTTTGGCTCGATTTTTATTGACCCAGTCATATGTAGTTGGTCCAGTTAGTTCCCCCTTTTTCTCTTTTACGATGAGCCGTGTTTGTCACATCGGACAGCATAGTTGCAACAAAACACATACAAACCTCTCGGAGAGGCACGCTCCACGCTCCAGCACTTGCTTGTCTTGGCTAGCATGTTCTGCATCTTGCTGCAAGATTCACTCGTGGGAACCACTCACCGAGGAGGAAATTTTCGATCGCTATCATAACTATCTAGCAACCACCGCTGCCGAGCACAAAAGAGAGAATGATTTCAAGCGAGCCCATCCCAATCCCTTCAAGCAAGGCTGATCATCACCGCAACGATGAAGATATTGCTTATGAAACACAGATGTATGAGGAGAGCACGTGGAGGATGTATCACCTCATTTGCCAGAGCCGTCTGATCCGGGCTCGTTATTTGATGGATTCTCAACTGCATGCTCACTTGCTAGTTCCTTCACAGCCTCACATGGTATTGACGCAAGAGAATGATCACTCCCCTACTTCGCCGCCACACCAACTTGATGATAAGCATCAGGATCGGATGCATTCTCTACCAGAACCGTCATCCATCCCTGGCTGTTCGTCACAGATGGAAGAAGTGTTTATTATGGATTGATTGTAAATACATCGATGATTCAACTCAGGTGTAAGTAGACATACGAAGGCATTGTCATGATGCATGTATAGCATATGTATAGGAAATAGGAGCATTGATACGATGATGCTTGTGTAGTTGTAAAATAATAGTACTAGACACCTCAATCAATACATACCATGGTCATCTGCTTTCTACTGAAAGAATCACTGCTCTAAAGAATAGCACTTAGAGTAGGAGAAGATAAGCTTCATATGATTATTCACCTGTCCAAATTAGATCGCAGCAGCAGCCTACGAAGAAGAATGCACTTCACCTTGCTTTGTCCATGTTGGAAGCTTTTCACAAGACAAGTGTAGAGAAATCAAAATCGACAAATTAATAGTGCTAAGCCAGCCATGAAGCGGCATGTTGTAATGACGAACTGCCCTCTCGAGCGCCTCTTGGTATTGATTACTGGGAGTACGTTGAAAGATTCTTGCTGAACATGCAACGGAGGAAGAAGCTGCAAGCTTCCGTTGCTGTAGAGAAGATGATACAGACGAGAGTTCAGGGCCGGCCATGATCTCGAGACGAGGATGACCAGGAGGGCTCCAATCAAGTAGTGATGAAGATTCTGATTCTGCAATATGTGAGGATATGCATACAGTTGTTCGTGAGGAGATCAAGGAGATGAAGAAGTCTGCCTCAGTGAAATTGTCTAGAATTTGACTCATCATTCAGCGTGATAAATGAATTGCACCACACCATAGTACTACCAGCCACTGCAAGAGTAAACATAGGATTAAAATTGATATAATATGAATCAACTGTACTTATCTCATCTCACACCTACCGACTCCTCAACCTCATCACTCTTACTCCACTATCATCACATCTATAATTCACACAAAATGATGAATAATTTCCGCTCACGTCATCCTTATTCACACCACCTCGACTACTTCTTCCAATACCACTCACACCAACACCAACACCAGCTGCTGCTGCTGACGACGACGACGACGATGAAGATCTCCCCCACCACCCCTTCCCACTCCACGTAGTTACAAACGATAACCTCCCCAAAACATCACGTGCATACCCACTCTCCAACGGACTCACATCCACAATCCCATCTGCCAATTCATACAATCCACATCGATACACCATGGACGGCACAGATGAATTCGATGATGCCAATGATAGATAACTAGCTTGTTCTTCCATTTGGACAATACTATTCGTTTCGACTCCTCCGGGTCCTCCCGATCCCATACCCAACCATGGTCGTAATAATCGTGAATATTCCGAACGGAGTTTTTCACCCTTCATGACATTGTCTTCGTCGGTTGGTTGGTATAATCCTCCGTCGTCGGGTGAGGAGGTGCGTATGGTGAGTAGATTTGTAGTGTTGATGATTGTAGCGGGGACGACATTAGCAGCAGCAGCAGCAGTAGTAGTAGTGGAGGTAGTAGATGATTTGCGGCTGTGACTCTTCAGAGTGGCACGTACACTTGATAGAAATGCATTTGATAATGTATCCCCAAAGATTGTACTGAGCATTGTTCCATTGTCAATAATGACGAGATTGGGACCCATTGATGTTGGTTGATTCGTTTGTTGCTGATTTTGTTCCAATTGTGTGGATGATAATAACTCACGATACTTCAACCAATGAACTATCCGTTGATGCAATTGCTTCAAGTAGGTTTCATGTGAAAATTCTGATTGTTTTTCTTCTTCATCATCATCATGTAATGCCGCATCGGCCACTTCCAATGGGACTGATACCACATGAATACGCCCACTAGTACTAGCAGATGACGAATTCCCCATAGCAGTACTTCCACCAGTAGTAGTAGTCGTCGTCGTATTGCCACCACTCCCACTTCCACCTAGATTATGCTGCATCCCCTTCCGTAACGCCATGACAACCTGTCGTTCCGATACGGGTGACAAAGTGATCCAAAGGACAGCCCCCTCCACCACTGTAGAATCATCATTGTTATTATTTGAGACGTTGAAACGACTTGATAAAAATTGCAAAGCTAGAGTGTGCAACATGAACCGCCCATCGGCCGATGTGGAATCTGTAATGAGTAATGTCCGATTGTTTGTTGTTGTTGTTGTTGTTGCATCGTCTTCAATTGATGATTGGACTACGGAGAGAGGGGATCCCCAGGGTAGAATGTCGGAGAGGGGTTGGGTTGTGGATAATGAGACGGTGGCGCTGGATGAATGGCTCATTGTTATTATGCTGATGAACGTTTTGACGCATGTTGTAGTGATGGCAAGAGGATACTAATGGTATGTATCACCATTGTGTGGCTACGGGCTAGCTGGCGGCTGGCGGCTGATAGATGGCGGATGGCGCAATTGTTGATGGTTCGCGGATTTTTTTGGATTTTTGCAGGGACCAAATGAATCGGAACACGTCCCACGAGCCGTTTACGTGTTACTAAAAAAAGTGGAGCGTCATCAAGGAATTTCAATGGATTCTTTCCCAACAATCGATCATAAGTTTTGCACACAACGTGAGGCACGTGCATTACAAATAATAATAGCAGCAACTGAGAACCTTTTTATCTACACTGTATCATTGCTCGACGTCTTTCATACCGCTGCATCAACCTCAACTGGAGCGACAATCATCATGTGCATCTTGACTACAAAGGTGGTGGCGGCGGCATCATCAAAGGCTGCAGAAATCAAGACTCAGCAGCAGCAGCAACAGCAGCAAACTGAGCAGGCACAATACAATGACCTCTTTCACTTGCTCGCCATTCGACTGCGTTCATCCTCCTCTTCTTCATCATCACCAGATGCAGGATCCTGGGAAGTTCGACAAGAAACGCCCCATCCCAGAGCCTACCTCCACGTCAGCCGCCTCAACTGGCGTGATTACAACATGAACGGTATACATCTCGAGGCATACGTATTCGACAAACAAATCAAGTCCAAACAAGCAGTGGTAGCGCTACACTGTGAGAGTGGATGGCCATTGGAATTCCGAAGAAATTTTGTACCTCAACTTTCGGAACGGATTCGTGGACGGTTGGAGGGATGGAGTTGCTACCGTGAGTATGGTGCGTGGAAGCTCATGATGGGAAACAGTGATAATGATGGGAGCAGCAAAGGTATGATGAGTGTTTGTGAGGTTGGGGTACCATTTGGAGCAAGTCCTGATGAGACGATGGAACGTGTCGAACGACAGTTGCGACGTCTCATGACGTTATATGCTGATATTGATGATGTGATTGGCAATTGTTGTTGTTGTGTGCAGGATAATGACACAGAAGAGGAGAACTCATCCAGCCGCCTAGTAGTACTCACAAAGGA
This sequence comes from Skeletonema tropicum, assembly GCA_037178625.1. NCBI lineage: Eukaryota > Bacillariophyta > Thalassiosirophyceae > Thalassiosirales > Thalassiosiraceae > Skeletonema > Skeletonema tropicum. Next base: position 1,936,570 of record CM074136.1, read on the forward strand.
GCAGGTGCGAATGAACGATGGTCTCGAAGGTCGGCCATTGTGGACAGTCATTGATGGATATGTCGTTGATTGTACCGAGTTTGCAAAGTTTCATCCTGGTGGGCTGCGCAATATTCGAGAGACAGATGAGAAACAGACGGGTTGGACTGGAGAAGAATTTGGTTTCTCCTTGACTCGAGGAAGTAATGCTCACTTTCCCAAGACTGGTAGAGTGTTCGAAGAAGGGATGAGGAAGTTTGATAAGCTGCAGAGGCAAGTTGAGGTGGATTTTGGAAGTAGTGATGGTGGTGCCATTACCATTCTGGGGAAACTACTCCCCTAAAGCTGAGCTATTCTTGTTGTACGAGTTGAGTAATATGTTGTAAGAAATGTCATTATCATTTGCCGAACTGTTGCAGAGTACAAATAATTACTCGAGTATTTGCTAATTGAACGGTTGATATTGATAACGAATATTATCACGCTTTGACGATGTGTGTGATAGACGTCGGGTGAGTTATGCACTTTGATGAATGATAGCTCTACAGCCTTCTAATTTCAATCATATCGCTGATCTTGCATACATCCTAGAGATCCTCAGGTCTAATTACTGTTACATAATGAGTGTTGTGCTAGCTGTCTGTAACTGTAAGCGTGTGTAGCTTGACCGAAAAGGCGCCGGTGGCAACAGCACAAGCTAAGAAGAAGTTAACGAGCATCAGCAACATGAGCATCATACATATTAGACATATTAGAAGGCAATGATGATGTCTCTTTCTCCAACCCACAATTGATCGATGTTCAGATTCTTCTTCACTCACATGTCACCGGAAAAGGATACAATTATAATTGCTTATCATGCTGAATTTAACGCATCATGATGTTATTTCATCCTACTACGCGCAGAGATGACGTGAAGCCACTACATCTGTTTGTTCTCCTCAGTCTCTTTACATCTAATTGAATGGTGATAGCGCGAGTGCACCATATGCTCGCCTATCCTTCTTCTTCACATACGGCGCTGCAGGCTTCTCCCTCAAAGCCTGGCTCGTCTTCTCCCGTGCCCTGTCATCACCTACATCATTCCACAACCCCGTCTTCTTATCTTGCTCCAAGAATCTTCCGGGAGGATTCATTGCTCTCCAAATGTGAACGACATTAAGTGACACCTCCGGTTTATCTAGACGTTTGGATGCGAGATACACTGCCTTCTTGCATTCAACCAACTTGCGATATTTCTTATTACCTGGGTGGTGGTTTGTCGCACCACCCCGTCCGTAGAGACAATCGTTCTTTCCAGGGGTAGTGATATTGGTTAAGGGCCAATCATCCCATTCATGACAGTTGTTGTCAGAAGATAGTGTTGCTGCATCGTCACAGCTAGGGAGAAGTGACATCTTTGCCCCATGAACAAGACAGAGACCCTCCATCATGGGTTCATTCTTGCATCCGTCCGCTGAACACACGTTACTACTTTGTTTTTGTTTCGCTCGTGCCCTGTAATTGTTCTCTTTCTTCTCTCCCCCCTTCACGGGAACGGATGCATGAGATGCTTCCCGTTTATTTTTTTTGGGTAGATGTTCAAATGAATCGTATATTCCATCACC